>CAOLHI010003963.1:0-143479 GCA_948474755.1 Ctenosaura bakeri | reverse complement strand
TTCTGAGGTATGGGGAATGGTTACTCAGCACAGGCCTTATCAACAACATCACTGACATTCTGAATCTCTCTTCTTAGGCCCTTTCTGCATGACATCATCAACCCTCCTCAGCCATGCCTTGCTCTTGGTCTAGGAGTCATCTTACTGCATGACGTTATTGCTTGCCAGCTGCTATCCCATCCCCAAGCAGGGCAAATCCAGTCTTTTTCATTGACAGAGAAAAACCATCATTAACCACCATTTCGTACATCAATTGTGCTAGCTTGGCAAGTGCGGTCCCTCAATGTGGCTTTCTCTCATTGCCGAGTTGGCAGTGGGTGGGCTGTGGGTGTTCCCAGCCTGTCCCTCTCTCAACAACTCCCAGGACAATCTCTGCCCAGCATCTGGCTGGCTGCTTCTGTTGCATCAGCACTGAACACAGAAGGAGAAGGAGACAAAGGAGCACACAGCATGGTAATTTTGATACCTACCAATTGCCACGTAGTCATTTTGCACATCCCCTTCAAATTTTATTTTATGTTATTTTTTAAAAATCCCTTTATTACCATTAGCACTGTATAGCTGTCTGACATGATGCAGTTAGCTCAGTCCACCATGCTAATGCTAGCATGGCTTCCAAGAAATTTTTTTTAAAAAGACCAATCAGGAACTGTGGGGCGGGGACAGAACTGGGAGAAGCAGGGCCAGGGAGTGGCCAGGAATGCTGTGCTATGGAACACACACCAGTTTCAATGTCAGTGCTCATCCACTGATGCTGGAGGCCTGTGGAAAACAGAGTTTTAATGCTGATTCCAACCCATAAATGGCAATGCTGTGATGGAGACGGAACTATCTGATATTGAGGTACACTGTGGAAAGGGCCTTAGTGAAGTTCAACCTACACCACCCCTGCTGATTTTCAGGTGCCAGATGAAGGCAGCAATTAAGTTCCATTTGTTGGAGTCAGTTTCCTTCTCAGTCAAGGAAACCCACTGGCTGACTTTGGACATGTCTCAGCCCCTAGAAAACCCATGATGGGTTTGCCTTGGCGTCTCCATAAGTCAGAAATGACTTGAAGGCAAACAACAATAACAAAGTACTTAATCAGCTGTTGCTATTTTTTTTTTATTTGTTCTTACCTCTTTTGATAAAAAGTTTTATTAGTTCAATTCTGGGGAGGGAGAAAGTTTAGATGGGTAAATTATTGCCTTTCAAGAGGCGATTCATCCACTGGTCTCTGTGCTTTCTTATTTAAAATTCAAACAATAGACGTTGTCTTCTGAAGAACCTAGACTACCCTGTTAGCATCACCAGACATTTCTCCATTCTTCATCAGCTCCAAAATTTAAAACTATTGTAGAGTGATATGGTCTCTGTGAGTTTTCCCATACTGCAAACTGCTGTTTTAGTCATGAGTGTCTTGCTTCTAGTTTTATCAATGATGAGAGAATCAGGGGTGTCCTCCAACAACAACTCATTTCTCTGGTCTCCCTCTCCCTCTCTCTTTCTCTCTCCACTCCCTTGTCTTACTTGCCAGTTTCCTCCCCTGATTTACTTGCTAAGAGGGGTCTCTGTAAGAGTCCAGTAAATGACAAAACACAGTAAAAATCGCTCCATCTTTATGCCATGTGTTCAGGATTGTTGATTGACAGACAAAGGGATTCTCTTCAATCTTGTCAGACAAAAGGTTGTTAGACGTAAAGCTCATGTTCAGTTTCACATCACAGGAAGGAAAGCCAAGAACTGGAAGATATTTGGATGATAGAGAATGAATGATACGTATACCTTTTTAAATTCCTGATGGGGCTTCTATAAAAGTTGTAAAAATCTACAGGTTCAGATGTTTTCACTATCACATTTCCAGGAAATGAAAAGTGACATAACTGGGTTTTTAAAAGTAAAAACATATTGCAAAAAAGAGAAAAGGCAGCAATTCTAGTTTTTTAATTACTGCTTTGAATGATGAAATAAAGGAAAATATTTTTAAAAGTTTCCATTATGTTCTTTTCTGGATAGCACATGCTTTTCACTTCAGATCTTAAATTGACATTCTGATTGACTTGAGCAATTGGCATGAAATTCTTATGGTAAAAACTGCAGTGTGTGTATCGTAAAAGCCTGGTCTTCAAAAACATAGACTAACATGGGGAGTTGGCTGAGGCTGTGCACATGCTGGATCAATGCCAGGATCTGTAATGGGTTGGCCGAGGGCCAGTATTCTAAAGCTGGAGCATCTGTGGACTGATGATTCTTAAGTCTGAGGACTGGGTAAGTAACCTGTCCAGGATAGGGGTGTACTCTACCCAAAGGAGCAACTGTGTAGTTTTGATGCAGATTGGTGGTGGAAACAATATTCAAAACTATTCTGAAAAATGGTCAAAACATGTGTTTCTCAAGTGTCGGGAAAGCCTGACAAGGATAATCTCACCTGAAGGTAAAATTTGCTGTTCAGGACTTATGCTGCACAAAATTCAGGTGTCAGTTGTGGTTTTGTTTTGTTTTGACACAACAAAGAGCATCATTATATTTTATACTATATTATACTAGCGTATATACCTGGCAATTTGAGACGCTGTGTCTCTAATTCCCCAAACTGTATTGTCCAGTACCTATAACTTTTCCCCATATTCCCCAATCCAATCTGTATTCAGAGTTATTAACATACAGAGGTTGGGTTCCTGAAAGAATACATTGCCCTCTTCCTTGCTGTTAGACCTCATCTCCATAGCAACCTGCCTATTCAAGACAGTCACAGTTGACTGAGGCCCAAGAGCTCTCTGGCTAAGAATTCTAAAGGCCCCTCCCAAAACTGCAAACCTGAGGATTCAATAGAATCTTCTTGGGGAGCCAATCATATGAGGTCTTCACCTGACACAGACAAACAAACTTTGACTTTTATGTATTAGATTATTTTTTGTGTAAAAAAAATGATATTTATGGTACAAAAAAATTAGAGAATTTTGTACCAAATATGTCTCCAGCTAAAGTATTATATTTTACTATTAAAAATGTTATTTTATGAACAGAAAATTCTGCTTTCCAAACAGAAAAGGCAGTTTTCTGTGCAAAAACCACCCACTTGTGAATTTTGCACAAAATAAACCCCAAACGACAAATAGTCTTTGAAAACTGCATTTTTGAAAGTTTTCTGACAGCAGTAAGCAACTTGGTAGAATTACCCATTACTTTCTTTGAGAATGAAGTTAGCAAAAATTCCATTTCTATCCTGGATCTCTCTCTGACATTGGAGGTCTATGTGGAATATATGGCTTGGAGTGCTTGATGTCACCTCTGATGGGCCTGCCAGCTATGGCATTTTCTGAAGAAGCATAACGTAGCCACAGTAGTTCAGGCACTGGTAACTTCCAGATTTGACCACTGTAATGTAATTTAGGTATTGCTGTTCTTGAAGACAACTCAGAAGCAACAGCTAGTCTAAATGCAATAGTAAGATTGATGATTGGTGTATCATATAGAAAGCATATGTCTATCTTAAAGGAGCATGAATGGAATAGGGAATTGGAATGCTCAGTTTTGGCCAATCAATGGTCAGTTGTTTTAACATCGATATCAAGTATGACTATAGAGCTCAGATTATTTTTAATACAATAAAATCTGCTGTTCTGAGTATACTGGTCACCACATCTTTTTTATCAAAGGTCATTTCTGCACTACACTGTTATAATGTTATTATTCCACTTTCAACATCCTATGGAATCCTGGGGTTTGCAGTTTAGGGAGAGGCATTTAGAATTATCAACCAGAGATTTCTTTGGCCTCAGTAAACTACAAACCCCAGAATTCCACAGGAGGTGAAAGAGGAATAATAGCAGTATAGTGCAGAAATGGCCTAAATCAGCTCATTGTTCTCTAAAAATGTTATTGCTACTGTTAATGCCTCTTTAACATGTAGGTTTTGGAAACCTCCTGTAGCTACCGTACCTCTTCTGGGAGGAAGTAATTACACAAATAAATTTGGTACAAGGAAGTTATGTGGTATTCAGATCTATGGTAGGTTGTAATGATTTGCATTGATATCATCTTTAACTTGCCTTTCATATGAGCTTAAAGGTTTAGCATGATCGCTTGCTAGGAATTTTGAAAGGTGGAGGAGATAGAAATTAGAGACCCCACCCATGAAGAAGGAGCAACTAGCTGCCTTTCTCTGTTTGTTTGTCCACTTTATTTTTCCCTTTAGGTGGCTAAATTTCTCTGCTTACCAGCTCCTTGAGAGAATGGTGTATTCATTGTGAGATTTCATCCCAAAGAACACCACCAAACTAGATCACTTTTATTTTTAAAAGGCTAGTAAGAATTTGCTACACTGTACTGGAGTTTAACTAGCAAGTAGCAAGTAAGTTCATTTGTATAACACATACAACATGGCCAAGGTATAATTTTTCAGCTTATAGAAAAACTCTAGTCCATGTTGACATCCACAGTATTGTATATCTCACCTTAATAAAATTAGTAGAAGTGTATATTTCCTTCAAAGGCTCTAATTCATATCATTCTCCTCTGTTGGGTTTTTTTTTGTGTACAAATATTAGGCATTATTTTGTATTGTGGATTGTTATTCTGTCTTTGTATATAGGTACACTTTCTTTTTTCTTTTGTATCTTCTTGTTGTTTAGTTTGTGTTTTGTGTTCTTATAGAATAAATACATTTAAAAAAAAAGAAAACCACATTCTGCAAGTTTTAGCATTTTACTCAGTCTCCATATTTTTGCAGACTACTGTTTTAATAAAGGAACAATCAAATCCTTGCATTACTTTCTGGAGCAAAGACTCCTGAGGGCCAAACAAAGTCACCAGTGGACACAAAGAACAATGTATTCCAGTGTCAGTCCTAATGCATAAAACAAAACATACATATGTGTGTGTTTGATCATGTATACTGAAAGATATTTAAAATAAGCAGTTGTAGAACTGCATGTTTTAGATCATGATTTTAAAAATTGTAACAGCAATACATAAAATGCAAATAATTGAGCTTTTGTGCCAAACCTGACAGCTATCAGTATAGGGCTACAGTTTTGTGGCAGTGGCAAGGTGTCGTGGAACCATGTGTTGTAAAGGCCCCTAAACTCAAGAAACTGCAAGAAAGCCAGATGTGAGCAGAGTGCCATCGTTTTCCATGGTACATGCAGATTTACAGTTGTATGTGACCTACTTTTCCCTTCCCCCAAGATACTATAGAAATGCATTTTTAATCAATGTCAATTGATTCCAGATTAAAAGTGGCTGGGATGTACTAGAAAAACAAATGATTAAGGATGAAGATCTTATTGGCTGAATGCTAGTTTTCAATTCTTTGTCACTGTCATTCAGTACATATACTGTAGATTTCTTCTGAAAAGTTAGCCCCATACACTTCTTGAATGAGAGAAAGAATGTGATCAAGAATGATTTCTTTGGGAAACTGTAGTTAAGGTAGCTAGATACCCAGCAAGTACCATATTTGCCTGTGTATAAAATGCACCGGTGTATAAGATGTACCCCATTTATACACCAGCAAATACTATTTGCTGGCATATAAGATGCATCCAATTTTCAAACAGCATTTTTCAGGGAAAAAATGCTAGCAAATGGTGTATCTTTGCTAGAGAAAGTACGTGCTGAGTCTCTTGTGTGTTTTCTTTTTTTCATAGATACATTATAGCATCACTTCCCATTGCTGCTGGAGTGAGCAGTCCATCCTTTTAAGCTGGGATTTCATGCTGCTGAGGACATGGAATTATGTACCGACCTAGGGAAAGTGGAGGGGACCCTAGAGATCATCTTGATTACTCACACTGAAGTTGAGAGGAACCCTGGATTCATTAAACCAGAATAAAAGTCATGCCACTGCCTGATCCTGAGAATGCCAGACTGGAAGCTGGCACACCTGGACCCCGACGAAAGAACGTGACACTCTTGAGGCTGGCAGGAAAAAAAAAGAGGAAAACATTGGATTGTCAATCCTATTGAAGATCTCAGATTTCTGTTTAAAAGACTGAACAAACCAGGAACACTATGCTAATTACCATCATACTTGACGTAATGTGTACAGTGTGTTCCACACAGCACCACATCAGAATATATGGCAGTGGTTCTCAACCATCCTAATGCCGTGACCCTTTAATACAGTTCCTCATGTTGTGGTGACCCCCAACCATAAAATTATTTTTGTTGCTACTTCATAACAGTAATTTTACTACTGTTATGAATCGTAATGTAAATATCTGATATGCAGGACGTATTTTCATTGTTACAAATTGAACATAATTAAAGCATAGTGATTAATCACAAAAACAATATGTAATTATATATTGTGAAATATTTATTTCTAATTACAAATAAATGAAATTTTGTCTTGAAGCATGGTGTAGCATGGGTAACAGTCTTAATATAACAACAGTAAACTACATTGCTACAGTATGCGACAGTACGCGTAAAAAGCCAACGTCAGTGCGAAGGTTGAGATTGCTTCTTTCTCACCAGCATCCTTTAGGAAAAATACAAAACAATGCAATGGCAACATTTCTCGTGGGCTTCTTCTCTTGTCTTCTGAGAAGTACAATTATTATAGGCCATGCTACCTTTCACAGGTTTGAAAAAACATATGGTAGTTCCTAAGGATTCAGAGGCCAACTTCTTGCCTCAGATAAGGAAGTGTAAAGAAAATATAATTTTTTTAATTCTGCTACATCTAAAACATTGACAGTGCCACAGTGTTTTACTGTTATGATTTCCATGTACTGTAGTTTTAATATAGTATTTTATCTCACTTCTTTCCTTTCTAGAATTCTTATTCTGTCCTGTGTTTTCAGTACTATTACAAACATGGCTGGAAATCTCTTACAAAGTTTACTTTTACAAAAAGGCAAATAAATGTAAAAGACATATTGTTTCAATAACAAACAAAAAAGAAATAGTGAAAGATGCCATTTTCATGTGTCCTGTATGCATATTTTTCACATGTCTTGCAGAAATTCAACAAAGGTTCCACAATGCCAAACCAAATGGGTTGGATCCAGACACCTGCAAGTGGAATTCTAGTCAAAAAGACTGCTCATTGAAGGGGGATGGCAAACGGATCACTTTTACTGATTTCTTCTTCCCATCACAGCTGTGTCATCTGCTCTAAACTCTATAAAGCAGGCTGTAAAGTAGTGCAAAAGGAAGGAAAAATCAATGTAAATTGCAACCCCTTATTCCTTCTTTCATCAGTTTTTTTTCCACAAACAAAAGGAATCTCTTCAAATAGAACAAGAATTCTGGTTCAAAGCCAATATACGAGTCAGTCTGCCCATTAATACACGATGCAAGTGTATTACATGTTTATTTAATTTCTAATGATCAGCACTGATAACCATTCATTTAATTTCTAAAGATCCACACTTGGAAAGTGCCACCTATCCTATGCCACAGCATTTACAGGGCTAACACATTGCAAGCAATCCCAGTATAAAAGAAAAAAAAAATCTTGGATCCACATTTTCAATGGATCCCCCTTACTATTCTCTTAAAACTTTCATTTAAAAAAAGCATAAAAGGGTTGCCTTCTCTTCTTCCATTAATATCCAGTCCCATACCCATTTTCTGAGCGAGCCACCGGGAGAGCGAGCACGGCGGAGGGCTGCGGCCGGCAGGAGACGGGGCGAGAGGAGGGAGCCAAGGAGGGGTTGGGGGTTGGTGGACTGGGCGCCCGCCCGCCCTCTCCCCTTCACCCACTCCTTGCCGGCCCCCCTCTTTTTCTTCCTTGGTCTCTGTCGGTCACCGAGGCCCAGCCCTCTCCCGCCGCTTCCCTCCCAGAATGGCGGGGGCGACGATGCGGCTGTGTGTCCCACCTCGCCCCCCAGCCCCTTGAGCAGTCACAGGGAAGGTAGCCGCAGTTCTGCCTGACCTCCTTGTCGCCGCGCCACGCCCCCCCAGGGTCGCTCTCATGATGGCGGGCCCCATGCCCAGCACCGCACCTGGCCTTCTCCTTGTGCCAGACCGGACGGAGGTGTCGGTGTGGTTCACCTCCAACTCGTACTCAACCACAGCCAGCCGCACGGTGCTCAGATGCTCCGCCTTGCAGCTGCCACTTCCGTGGCTGTTGCCTCCATCTTCGCCTGTGCTCAGGGTGCCTTCGGCCTCGCCCGCCTCCTCGGAGCCCAGCAGCTGCTTAATGCCTTTGAGCAGCACCCGGGCGCTATACTTGGAGCGATAGGGCTCGGTCTCTAGGTCCTTCTTGGACTCCACGTGCGAGAGGTTGAGGGCGCTTCAGAACTTCTCGCAGATCGAAGCCTGCTCCGAGAGCACTGTCATTTCTTCTGTCGCTTGCTTGGCGGCCTTTCTCTCAGCGGGCTTTAACAGCACCCACTGTTGCCTTTCGCATCGGCTAGTCCGCATGCGCGGTCAGAGAGTGTGAGAGGGAATGGGCTCCCGGCTCCCGCCACCGTGACTTTCTTCCCCTAGTTAAAATTGGGGTGAGATGGTTTGGGAGCATCAGAAGCTCAACCTGAGAAGGGCTTGAAGCGACGACAGAAAGGACATGGTCCCCCAGAATGTTGTTAAAAGTCTATTTTCCACCATTCTGGTGCCTAAAGCTAGTGAGAATTACTGTATAGTCCAACAGCAAGCTCTAGACTAGGTGTCTTGGTTCCAAAGACCATCGGAAATATGTGTTTTCCAATGGTCTTAGGTGACCCCTCTGAAAGGGTCGTTTGACCCCCAAAGGGGTCGTGACCCACAGGTTGAGAACTGCTGATATATGGGTTCATCTGGCTGAACAAGTGTAAAATGTTCCACACTTTTGCCCAGAGGGAGGCAAATTAACTAGTGTGTAGTGTAGTTAGCTTTGTTATGTTCTAGGGAAAACCTGCCCACTGTTGCTGTCATTAGCACTATTGTTTAACTACTTTGTACAGTAAAAGTGATCCCATTCCATGATGCACTGCAATGGATACTATTTTCAGTGGCTCTCAATCCTCATTTCCAGACATCATGTTTCATGATGCATAGCAAAGGATGTGTGTGTGCTGTGGGCTGTATCTGGCCCCTGGAGTCAGATGCAGCCTTTTTTAGTCCTTGAAGTTTTCAAAATCAGAAGTAGCTTGTGAATATTTCCTGTTTTGCAAAAAGTCCTCTGGTAATATGGGAGGGGGGTTTGCTGGTGAAGTGCAGGGCATGTGCACTTCTCCAAGGTTGCGGGGAGGTATATGTGGTCCCTGGACATCTGAAACTTACCACTTCTGCTTTATAGTAGGGCATGTACCAAGTATTTTTTTAATGATTACCAAATGCATGGCATTCCTACACTCCTTTTATATGTAGTGAGCATTTTTAACACTGTCCACAGGTGTGATTATACTTTTGGCTTTATTTTGCTGTGGCTGATACATGCACGTTACATACAAATATACATCTACACACTCTTTTGATTTATGTAGTCAGCCCACCAAACCATTTCCCAGAAACTGGATCTTTACTAAATGGAGTTGTACAAGGTAGCATAGCCTTTCCTCTTTTGGTGACCTCTTTTAGATACAGCCAAAGTTCTTATTATTAAATTCCTTATCCTTTGCCGCACAAGAGTTCTATCTTTAGAATCTCTACACATAAGCATATCTATATCCTGTCCTTTTCTATCCTTGAATAGTTGCAAGGGACTTCCTCTGATTTGTCACTTTTGAGCACCTCCAAACAGATGCAAGCTATTTTGGACATTTTTGAAATATATATTTGTACAGCTTGACAGGATTCCTGTTCATTTTACTTCCCCTTTCTCACAGATTCTTCCAGCCTCTACTCCCCCGGCAAACATTGGCCCTTTCTCTATCACTAGTTATTCCTCTTCATAGAGAACAGAGTACCTAGAAGGCATGATGTCAACCTACATCACCTTTTCATGACATTTTCATACAAGAAATACTGTTTGAGTATGTCTGCAAGTAGTAACAAGAGGTAAGCAGATGATGAATAAGGGCACATATTCTGTACTTTTCCAGATATGGTGTGTGTATGTGTGTGTGTGTGTGTATACATGTGTATGTATGTAGATATATATAATTTTTTCCTATATATGTGTTGGGGGGAATTATTAGCATATCTGTGTAGTAATATATCCTATTGCACTTCATTTGATTTTAGTGGTTTCTTTTCTTCTAAGAAAACCTGTTTGGGATCTGAAATTCTGTTCACTCCAGTATATCTATATAATATACATTTAAAAATTGCTTTCAAAGGTCACACACGACTCTCATAAAATGGACAATGTACACTCCACAACTGTGGACATCGTCCAATCATCTGTGGAGAATAAGAAGTAGAGAATGCAAAAAAAAAAAAAAAAAAGTAGAAACATCCTCTTTATCTGTTACATATCTATTTAACCTTTCTACCATTTTAATTTATTTACTAAATATTTATTTTGTTGGCATTATTAAATGCCTTCACGTCAACTCTAATTTATGGTCACCCTATCCCAGGGTTTTCGTGTCTGGATTGATTCAGAGGTTTGCCATTGTCTTCCACTGAGGATGAGATAGTGTGAATCGGCCAAGATTGCCTAGTGTGTTTCCAGGACTGAGTGGGGATTTGAACCCTGGTCTCCTGGATTCTCAGGCCATTTCCACACTAGACTGTTATAGCGCTATTATTCCACTTGCAACATCCTATGGAATCCTGGGGTTAAACCCCAGGATTCCATAGGATGTTGCAAGTGGAATAATAGCGCTATAACAGTCTAGTGCAGAAATGGTCTTAGTCCAACACTCAAACCACTACATGATACTGACTCTCAAAATGTTTATATTCTGCCCTCTATATAAGGATCACAGGTAAGTTTATGACAATATCAGTTTATTTATTTAATTTATATCCCATCTTTCTCCCAGCATGGCACCCAGAGTTGCTTTCAGCAAATTCACATAATTTAAAACTGTAAAAATAATTTTCAAAGACTAAAGGATATTAAGCCATTTAACAATTAAAACAAGACTATTTAAATCCAGTTAAAACAATTTTTTAATAATATAAACCATACCACATGTGCAAATGGAATAAAATCAATTACATCTCAACGGCTTTAATAAAAAGCTGTGTTTAGGACAGGAATGCCACAGTAGTACTAATCAATACTCAAAGTAATGATGCTATGTTCAGTATTTCAGTCACCGAGCCATGCCTTCTTCCAAATTTCTCCATTCCACCTCCTAGGTGTCTTTCCCTTTATCCCACAAATATCAGTCCATATTCCATGCCAACTGACCATGCTCTGTCATCATGGGACAGTTTTGCCACTGTCCTCACTGCTGATTTTGCCTCTGAAATTTTTTTGGACATATACAAGCACTGGTGTTCTCTAAGCCTACTGATACCTCCCCCCACAATGTGTACGAATAGGATTGCTTTTCTTAAACAAAGACATATACCACTGAACCTCCCAGAAATGAACAGTATCACTGTCACAGCTATTTTCTGCCAAGAATGCTTAGGTTTTATACAAATTAGGAGATACCCAACCTTGGATCCTCCAGATGCCTGGGGCTTCATTTTCATAAGAAAGATGGAAAGACTGTTGACTGTTGCAAACTGGTCTGAAGAAGTGTGAGTTCTCCCAATATAGCTCCTTGCTGGTTGTTTTTGGTTTTGTGTCCTTTTGTTCTGCTCCTCCTCACTCCTCCACCCTCATTTGTAGCAGTTTGGATCCAAAGGTTTTGTTTTTGAAAAAAAAAAGTGGGTGCAGCTTATCGAAATGGTCCTTTGGTTTGGATGGCATTTTTTTCTACCCGAAAATGAAATGAGAATTAAAGGAAAAGAGTAGAGTTATGATAATCTCAGAATTAAAAAGAAACCCACCTGAGGATGGCAATAAAATGCCAGGAATTGCCAGAAAATAATCCAGAATGACAGAAATGTTGTGCAGATCTCTTTAAAAGAAAAAAAGCAACAGAAACCACAGAGAAGTACAGCAAGAACCATTGCCATCTCCTGACACATCTCTTGAGGAGCCTTGTGTTTTGTACCACAGGGCCACAGCTTGCAACATTCAGATTATTTAAAGATAGCAGAAAATAATTGTTATAGTTACTTTTAAGAAATGGGAGAGTGAAGAGTGGTTTATTTAAGAAGTACAACTGTAGTGGTAACCAGTTGCTCTTCTGGAGCCTCAGGACTATAACTGTAAGAAATTATTCAATCATTGTATTTTGAGTTGCTGTTTTTAAATTTTATTTTGTTGTTTGTTGCTCCTTCATGCCTCTTCCTTTTTTTCCTTTCTTCCAGTTTTACTGCCCCTTTTAATGGTTAGTTTGCTGTTTGGGGCACAGTACAGTTGTTGTTGTTGGTGGTGGGTGTGTATGAAGCACCTGCAACTCTCCAGCCTTAATCAAATGGCTCTTAAAGCTGTATTGTATACTGCTTGCCTACTGGCTAGCTCTGGCTGCTCTTTGCATCACAATAGTCACTTGCTAGATAGGAAAACTCTTGTCATGTTGACTTCACTACCACCCCTGTGGATGTCCAATGGCTAGCACTGTGAGAGAGTGTCGGTCATTGGACATCCACAGGGTAGACACAAGAAGGCAGTGGAACTTTCTTATATAGACCACTGGTGGAGAAGCTTCAACACTTCAGATAGAGTGCAATTCCCATAATCCTTTCCCTAGGGCTTCTAGGAGTTAAACTCTGAAACATCTGTGGAGCCAAAGATTCCCTCCCCATGTACCTACAGACATTGGTCATCTCTGGTCATTGGCTGTGTTGTCTAGGGTTGGTGGGAGTTAAGATCCAAAAACATCTCATGGTTCACATTTCTTTATTTCCACTGTAGAACTTGTTTCTCAGAATCAGTTTTCCCTTTATACAGGCAGAAATTTTACAGTAGATGCAGGTTTTTTTGCAGCTCAAACTTAGCTGCTACATAGAATTTTTTTTAAAAGGTTATGTTAATAAGATAATCAGCACCTTGTGCTGCCTTTTTCACTAGCAGTGTCTACAGTGGTTTGTCATGGAAAGTATATGGTATTTCACACTCTTCCTCTGTTTGCCAATTGCCCTATCATTCAGTTCTTCACACCCCTAGGCATCTCATCATCACAGCCATTAGTCTTGGGAGGTGATATATTTAACAGCTCACTAGGAGTATGTCTGAATCATGTCTTCTCTCACTGTTCTTCCCTTCTCAACAATACCTGTTCTGCTCTACCTGCTTTTCTCTATTCCTTTTGCCCATGGTGTTCTTAGATGCCTAATATTTGCCAGTCATTTAAGTATCCTAGCTGGTGCAGTTTCTTTTTGTTATTAACCATCTTCCTTGCAACTTGCATCTTCTTGTAATTTCACACTGTGTTTTCCTTACTGCAAAATGAACTTTAAATTATTATTTATCCTTCAGCTTAAGAAGATAAACTATTTTTCTGGGAATTCTAATGGTACTGATATCTTTTTTTGCTATACTTTTCTGACAAAAGATGACATCCTGTTTATCTGTTTTTAGCATTCTCTTCTGATTTTGATGGAAGAATCTAAAACATATAGCCAAGAATTTCAAGAGAAAATGAAATTTGTACCTCAAGCCAACATTTTATTGTCTTCGGAGTATCTAAAAATGTACTTATTATAGTTATTTTTCTGATATGGAAGAAGAGGGTTTACCTTTTTGAAAAATTGCAACCATAAAATTTTGTAACACTTGAAATCATAAATGTAACTAATCAGTTTATAAGAGTAACTTTCCCAAATCTTTGCTGCAATGGCCAACTGGAATTGATGGTTGATGGTTTAATGGTTGGCTTTTTTCAAAATAAAATAAAATAAAGGCCAAGAATTACATTTGCCATGTCTCATTGCTTCTGTTTTTGCATTATTAATTGTGTCAGAATAAGTAGCTCACTGCTAGGACTGTATCACAACAAGGGTACGATGGAAAGGGAAAATATTAGAATAGTAAACATGTACTGAACTGTATTATTATCTTTCCCATTCACTACCATGCTTAAAAGTGGAAACTACAAAGTACAATATGGTTGCTATTGCCATCACCTCCGATTAATAGCACCCATTATTCACAGGAGGGCAGCTGAGGTCACTCTCATGGGCTTTGTGCAAAGAACCCCACTATTCATCCTTTATAGTCTTTTGGATTGTGAGCTATGGCAAACAGATTAAGGAAAGAGTCTATGAGTCTGTTTCTTCTCTCTGAGATATAGATGTGACCTTCAGTTGTCCTTGTTTTTTATTGTATGATTTTATGTGTGCTTACAGATAAGATTTTTTTTAAATCGAGCTTGGAAAAACTGAACAGCTCTTCTGTCTAGCTTTTCTTTTCAAAGCTTTTACCCTTTTCATGTGGGTAAATGCTTGTCACAATTTCTGAAGCTATTTGCTGAATGCAGATCCCCCACACCCCACTTAGTAATTAAATGAATCTAGGACTTTGTTAGTTGACACAGAAATGTAGAAGCTTCCCACAACAGTGACTTTGAAGCAAGGCCATTTCTCAACACTGTCTTTCAGTGCAGACACTCTAATCAATAAATGTACATAGTTTCCAAGTAAGATAGTACCGAAGGCTTGCTTTGGCTTCTATAATACTAAATATATTGCATGAAGCATCAGCAGGATTTCTGCAAGGGTACTTCACAGCTGTAGAGTAAACCTGAGATTTCACCTAGTGTGTTCTTTGCTGAAATTTAAAGCCCTAAATGCATCAGATCTTGGAAGCTAAGCAGGATCAACCCTGGTGAGTACATGGATGAGAGACTGCCAACAAATACCATGTGCTGTAGGCCATCTTTCAGAGGAAAGAACCAGCAAAACCACCCTTGAATATTCCTTGCCTAAGAAAACCCTATGAAATTCATGAGGTCACCATATAATGAATCCAGTTCTGGTTGGCTTAGGTGTATGAAGATCCCAGGACAGTTTGCTTGGGTAGAATGGCAAAAAGTTAAACTTATGTGGACTTCACCATCTTGATTCCCCAGCCTCACCCCTCAATACTTCTTTTGTTCACAAGCTGTAGAATACATGAACATGAAATTTGTTGGGAGTGGCAACGTTGCATGCATGTCTATTGTAGGAACAGAGGGGACTGCCTAGAGTAAACTTCCTGTTGTTTGGTCAACACACACTTCCCCATGCATGTTATCTTCCTCTTCCCTTTTTTTGTTCTTCGGCTTCCCTGCAAGCATGTGGTTTCTGATTCTCTGGCAAGCATGCTTCCCTGTAAGCATATGACTGCTTAATTTCTCTTTATTTTTCTTCAAGAATTTACACCTGTGTAAACTATGCACAAGACTATGTAAGTAAATCTTTTTTATATATATTTTAACCAAATTGTTTGTGTTTATTCTGAGCTACATTAAGTGTGTCTGGGGTGGAGATGATGAAGTGGGACTGGTGATTTGTTCAGCTTCTGTCTGTGTGTTACAGAATACTCTCCTGACTGGGAGACTTACTACTAAAAATCTCTCAATTCTTCAACAAAATTAACCAGTTGCCAAAAGATATTTCAGTCAAAGGACTGCCATTTTTCACTATACCTGTTGTTTGGACAATGAATTCAAGTTCTCTGGTTCACCTTCTTTCCACCTTATTTTATGGTATTTGCCAGTAAAGACTATATTGTGGAAAACAGAAAATGTGAAAATGTGCTTGGCAAGGTTGACGGCAATGCATTTTTCCCCTTACAGGTTTATTTTTAGCCTCACCCATTTCTTGCTATAGGTGGGTGAGAGAACGGGTTTTCAAAAATTCAAGCATCTGTTTCCTGCTCTCCCAAGCTTAAAACAGGAATAGCAATGAAATAAAATCATGGATGGTAATGTTCATTCCCACAGAAATGTTTAGAACAGCAATGTTGCATACATTAAAATGTCTACTTAGAATTCAGTGTAAAACATGTTCTATTTTCAATATAAAATTAATATGTTTTCGCTTTTGAGTGTAAGCATAATGTTGTGATATTTTCCTGTTTCTGATAGAACTAAATAACATTGTCATTGCATATATGAGGCTATGGATTCAGTTACACCCCAACTGCCTCAGTACAGGCAATTAATGATTGCAATAAAAAGTTAGTTTCTAATTGTAATTTAATGTACAAAAGTATAAAGTTCATTATTTATAAATGCAGTGTCACCTAGTTATTTACCTGCCCTGCAGTAGCTGTAGAAATTATTGCAATATGAAGCCATCTACATACCATCTTTCATAAGCAAAGAGTCCAGAATAGAAATCCCATGGTTACATAAGGCATGAAAGTTCACTGGGTTTCAAGTTCACTGTGAACACTTGATGAAAAGAGTCCCTGTAGCTTGAAAGGTGATGGGAATGAATAGAATTTCTTGTCATTTCCTCAGTATTTTTATAAGATGATATTATTAATGGCAGAAGACAGGGGCCTCTTCAGGGCTTGAACAGAACTTAGGTCTACTTCCCTTCAAGCTCTGGTACATATATCTCTTTTGCTATTACTATTGGCAGATTTCAATTTCAGCTGGAGCTGAGGGTCGGAGTGCAGTGGCTATTGCAATTTTAGCCTGTCTCCACTCAGTGAGGAAACTATCCACAGCTTTTCAGCTTTCTTCTGTAAGAAGAATGTTAACATACACACCCCATCCACAAAAATAAAATCTGCTTTCAGGGAAAGAAGTACAGGGGGAGGCCTTCTCAAAAGAGTGTCCTTTTACTAGTACTTTTGAAATGAAATATTAGTCATGGAAATGGTGCACAGTAACTTGGCTTGGGAAAAATGTGGCCTGCAGATCCCATACAGACCCTGGGCTCTCTGCTTGCAACCCCCAACACCCCGTAAACTCAAAATTGTTTTAAATTTTCCCCTCCTTCTGGTTTTAGGGTCTTTTTTCTTTTAACCCCCCAAATCGACCAAAATATGATTCTAAGTTTTACATGGTTTAATATGCCTTGTTTTAAAAACTTCATTTTTATAAGCAAAAATCCAAAAACAAAAATTGATTCTTTATACCAGTTGTAATATTACGTAAAATCCTAAGATGGAAATAAGAATAAAACAAACAAGTATTAGAGCATGATCTCAATTCATAGCAATTTCCATCCTATATACTATATTATATGTTTTTATATTTTTTCACTTCGCTGTTCATCTCGATATCGCTCATTAATTTTCCTAAATATAAATAAAAAGTTATATACAATATAATTAAATTTAAATTCATTCTTACTTCTCAATGGAAGACAAAAACAGTTGTCTATCAACTAGACTACTCCTAGCCAGATTATGGAAGGATCAGAATATACCCATGATTAAGCAATGGTTGATAAAAACCATTGAGATGAAAGAAAAAGATCTCTTAACTTGTAGAATAAAAAGGAAGTTAGATAAAATAACAAATCAATGGCGGCCAATTACAATATGCCTTTTTTTAAAAAAAAAACGTTTTAAATGGTTTAAATTGCTTTTATTGTGCACTGACCTGAGATTCTTTGACATAGCCTGCATGTTAATTAATTAATTAGATCACAAACTATGTACAAATGCAGTGGTTTCAGTCTCCTATTGCCCCAGATCCCCCAAATTAAAAAAAAAGTGAAAATGAGCCAAAATATTGGCTGAAAGTGATGCACAAGTCTGCCAGTGTGCCTGAATAAGATGGTCTGGTCTGAGGCGGATCACAATTGTAGAAATTCTTCACTACCCCCCCTCCACTCAGTTGCCCAGGCATAAGCTAAATGTGTCTTCCTTCATGAATATAACTTTTCTTAGGATGGTTCACTTTTATTGCCTGAGAATCTCATTGCACTGGACATTAGTAATGACAAATATAGCAATGCTATCAGAAGCTTTTGGCACACCTTAACATGGAAGAAGGCATTCTGCAAGCTGCATACAGACATTCTGATTGTGGGCAAAGTAGCAGCACCACCATGGTTTGGCCTATGGTGAACCTATCATGGGATTTTCTCAGCAAGATCTCTACAGAAAGTGTTTGACATTACCTGTCTCTTAGGTAACTCGCAGAGCACTACATCACACTAGCTCTCACAGGTAAAGTAAAAGCCTGGAAAAATGGAGAAGGGAGGAAGTAGTATCTCCATCCATCCATCATCATTCCATCCATCATTACTATTTTGTCAGTTTTCATATGTAGAGAGAGGGACAGGTTTTCTGAAAGGAAGAACTTCTGTATCCATGGAGGTTCTCCACATGATTTAGAATTCCAGTTGGGGTGGGGAATGAGGAGAAAGTCACTCTCTATAGTCTCTTTGCCCTGACATATTCTAGCATTGTGTTTAATATTACAAATGCATTTCTGTTGTAGTTGTGTCTACTGAAAAATTGGGGTCCTGCTCAGTTCAGTTGGGTTTGTTTCTAGAATTGATAGGACTGAAGCCTCAGAATTATCTAGTAAGAACAAGAAGAAGGGAAGACCTTTCTGCTTTATGATCACACAGTATACATGTACAAGTATACCATACTCAGTGTTGAGAAGTTTTGGGGTGGTGCTGTGTGGAATCTGAGTTCTATTAAAATATCTTGGGAGAGTGATTAGACAAAGTGAATATTCCCACCGAATATGCGTGATGGTGGAACAAATGTCTGATTTAGGAATCAGGAGGAAACTGAGATCAGAGAGGTAGTTGGGGTATAAATTACTTAATCTTTTCCCTGTCCTGTGTTTCCTGAAAGTCTTTGGTCCCTGCAAGTCAGAACTTCAACGCACACAGCTTGCAGGTACAAAAACTCAGATCACAGCTTTAGTGAACATGGTTTTACCTTTCTATTACTGTCAAACTATCACTCTTTTATCACCCCTTATCATTTCCTTTTCTCTGCATCTCAAATTGTTGAACTTTCTGCACCTTTTAAGCGGTGTCAGCTTTAGCACATGGAATGGGGGAGGGGCTGCCATCTTGTACTTCATGTCAGGCCTTTCATACTACTCTTTCTTTCACGTCTTGGGGCTTTTCACATTACTTAGTTTCAGCACGATTCCACCTTAACTGCCATGGTTCCTTCCTATGGAGCCTTGGGATTTGCAGTTTAGGGAGGGATGTTTAGAATTCCCTTCCAGAGACCAATAGTGTTTCACCAAACTACAAATGCCAGGATTCCATAGGATGCAGCCATGGCAGGTAAAATGGAATAATAGCACTATCACTGTTTAGTGTGTCAGGGCCTCAGGTTCAGCCCTGTTCACTGTTTTTCCCTGAGATATTACTTCATTATTCTGCATTAGGCATTTCAGTTTGTCAATTGCAACCTTCCCTGGCTTGGTTGAATATTCTCCTGCAATTCTTCTGTATGAAAGGATTCAGGAGATGAGCCCTCTGGGTTCAATTTGCTTTTAAATTTGTTCCAAGTTTTCAATATTGATGTTACCACTATCCTGTTTGACCTTTCTGTTTGCTTTGGACCATGGGAGATATTTTGAAGGTATTAAAATGCCTTCTTGTGCTATCCTGATAAAATCACACTGCTTTTTCTTCCTTTTTTAAATCCACTCTGCCCAAGCTGCAAGCTGAGCTGCATGATAATAACAGTGCAAGTCTGAAAAGGCCAAACCTTCCTTCTCTCTGAGGCCTTCATAATGTCCTCATTGAGGCACTTCTTTCTGACTGTCTTTACATGTTACTTTCCCCATCTTTTTAATGAGTTCTCTGTCAAGGCAATTGGCCAAGTTCAAAACAAAAATAAGAACTTGGTATTGAACACAAGTTAATCAAGAATATCTGCACCAGAAATACATTGTGAGTGAGTTTGTTGTACTAAGTAAGGAATTTTTATTCCTCCAGAGGTGGCTTCACAATAAGTTTCCTAAATCATTTCATTTTTAAAAAAACCCTGAAAAGGCAGGTTGGGGATAACATTTTTAGCTTTTGCTGCTTCTCCTCTTTTGTGTAGGATTGTGGTAGAACTACCTGCCAAATAGAATTCTAAAGGCAAGTAACACTGAAAATGGAGCCAAACATTTATTTTTATCCTAATTTCAAATTTTCATGTGTATGTAGGTATAAAGTGAGATAGAGGGACTGAGATAGAGGGATAATATGCAGATTTTGTTGTACGCTCCAATATATGGATCTCTTAAGTCATAATAAATAAAGATGGTTCCTGTTTCTGTTTTTCCCCCAGCCCACCATCTCTTGTTTTGCTGTGCTTTCTGCAATTTTTTAAAAAAGTGTCTTGAAAAGCAATTATAGTTTTTCATTGACAATTTTTTTACATTACTTCAAACATGCATGTTGCACTCCAATAAGGTAGAAAATAATAAGGCAGATAACCAAGTAAACAGCATCCTAGAATATTTTATTTTTATTATTTCTAGTAATAGCATCTGGGGCAGGATGTCAAATCCACCAGTAATATGAACAGGATGTACTTATATCATTATCTAATGGATTATACCATGCTAGTTTTTGTTTGTATTAATGTGAGAGATGTCATGACTAGATGTATGCATTGTTTGTATATAAAACACCTGAGTCAAACACTCCTTTGTAATTACACTGCTCAAACTGCAACAAGGATAACAATTTGCATATTTTAATCTAGAGGTGAGGCACCTCTGTCAATGTAACAGCTTGGCCCAGGTCAGAAAGGCGAAATAGAGTAGAGATAAATAATTGAAAAGGCAATTCACAGCAAAAATGAAATTTGTCTCATTGTCACTTAAGGATGTCTCCCCATCTGTCTAGAGGAAGAAAGTCAATTTGCGAATGAAGGAGGAAATCCAGGCTGCTAGAGTGTGAGGACCAAAGGATAATTTCCTTTTTAATAAAACTGTATGAGGAGAACAAGGACAGAACTCATACTGTGCTCCCCTTTTAAGGAGATAGCAGGTGTCCTTTGAGTGCCACTTTGAGGATCTATATAAGGTAGGTCTAGAGTTTATCTTCAAAGACAAAGCAAGGTCCAGAGGACAAGAAGTACTTAATGGAAATAATTCTTTATGACATATGGACACTGAAGGCAAGAGGGCAGAAGAGGATTTGTAACAAAATGAAGGTATCTTATTTGAAACAGCTGCTACTGCAGCAACAACCCTATACCTTTGGTTCTCTTACAAGGGTTTTTTTTCCCCTGACAAGCACATAACAGAAAGCTTTCCTGCCCTCTTTCCAGAGTTCCTCAGTCCAAAAAAATAAAAAAAATAAAAATAAAAATAAATTAAAGGTCAATGATAACTTTTTTTTTCATATTGAACTGAGATGTCATTGTTTTGGGATTAGTGCAAGTCAAAAGAGAATAGGTTTTGCAACTTGTGCCTGATTGCATTCAGTAGGGATAATCCTGTCAAACTTAAGTGTGGATGATTTCAATGACTATGATTAAGATTAAGGCTGCAGTGCTATGCCTACTAGGGTTGCCAGAATAAAAATTGGAGAAAACTCCTGTACCTTTAATGGTTGTGGAGAAGAGAGAATTCCAGCAGGTGTTGCTTGTCACGCAACCAGGTAAAAAGCAACAAATTACTGTGTCCAGTTCTGGGCACCCCAATTCACAAAGGACATGGTCAAGCTGGAGCAAGTTCAGAGGAGGGTGACCAAAATGGTGAGAGGCCTGGAAGCCATGCCCTATGAGGATAGACCTAGAGAGCTGGGTATGTTTAGTCTGCAGAAGAGAAGGTTAAGAGGGGACATGATAGCCATGTTTAAATATTTGAAGGGATGCCATGTAGAGGAAGGAGAGGGCTTGTTTTCTGCTGCTCCAGAGACCAGGACAAGGAGCAATGGATTCAAGCTGCAGGAAAGAAGATTCCACCTGAACCTCAGGAAGAACTTCCTGACAGTCAGGGCTGTCCAGCAGTGGAATATGCTGCCTTGGAGTGCAGTGGAGTCTCCTTCCTTGGAGGTTTTTAAGCAGAGGCTAGATGGCCATCTGTTGGGAGTGCTTTGAGGGTGTTCCTGCATGGCAGGGGGTTGGACTGGATGGCCCGTGTGGTCTCTTCCAACTCCACATTTCTATGATTCTATGATTCTATGAAATCTCCTGTTTTATGCAATCATTAAAGGTGGAGGAATATTCTCCAGTTTTCATTCTGGCAACCCTAATGCCTACCGAACTCAGCTGCACTAATTTCTGAATAGAGACTTAGAGGGTTATACTTTGAGTTGTGCAAAGAAATCAGCATTTTATGTACTGAATATAAAGTAGTTACCTTTGGCACAATGGCATCCTCTATAGGTGTGCATGTATGTTTATATACCTATATCATTAGTAATTTCATTAATATAATTAAGGCAAATGCAAGAACCAAAGCAAGAGACAAGTAATATTGTTTCAAAGCAAGAATGTAGTATATGTTCACCTCTAGAGGTAGCTGGATTACAACTCCCATCAACCCTAAACTGCATAACCAATGGCTATGGGAGTTCAACAATATTTAGAGAGCTACAAGCTCCCCATCCTTGTCTGAAGGAAAGGTATCACTTAGTGTTGGCAAGTTTTCAACATAGCACTAAGAGTCAGATGAAATTCATGGCATGGAGAGCTAACAATCAGGAAGTATTTATTAACAAATTTTTTGTTGTACTGAAGTACCAAATGGAATTATCCAATGGAACTAGCCGTGTATTTCTCTACAAAATAACATAGTGTCTACATTCATGAATTGCGTGATGCACACATTTTGGTTTTTTACAGAGGATCCACGCCCCAAGATACAGGAATTTCATGTCTTGTTCAGATAAGGAGGGGACATCACTTAGAATAAGGGGAAACTGCCAGCTTTATAAGGGTCGAGCTTTCTGGCCTTCAAATAAGGAACATCCATTATAATAAAAGACACTTGGTAACCCCAGTATCACCTAACCATAACCCAGATTTGAGGGAAAATGCAAGCGTCGTCTCAACAGTTAGAGGAAATCAAAACAAGAGGAAGTTTCAGAGCAACTCTATACTTATTATTCTTATTGTATTCAGTTAGGTTTACTGCCAAGTGACTCAGCAAAGACTTCTTGGCACAACAGCATCTCAGGTCTGTTGTGTCAAATCCATAGTTGATGAAACCAAGCATCACAATACACCTGGGTGATGTAGTGGTAAGGGTGTTGATTGGGAGATCTACATGTTTGTTGCTGTTGAGCCATGTAATGAATTGGATGACCTTGAGGCAGTTGCTGTTTCTCAGTCTGAGCTGCCTCACAAGGTTGTTGTGAAGACAGAGTACTGAGTAGGGGAGCCATGTATATTGCTTTGAGCTCCTTGGGGGCAAGGCAGAATATAAATTTAACTGCTGCTGGTAGTTGTTGTTGCAACAGTAAATAATCCTATAAAGAAAGCTCAAAAGGCTAAACTGAATAGTCTTGCAGTGGGAGTTTCCCACCCTCTTCTCTTCTTTGCTCCCAGTCCTTCCATGTATATTAGAACTGGGAACATGCATGCAACTTTGTAGGAGGCACAGGAGGCTGTAAAGGGGAGGTGGAATGTAATGTGGAAGCACTATCCACTGTGCTGATGGAAGAAAGGTAGTCTTGGATGCAACACTAACGTATAGCAAACTTGATTTCCTCTAAAACCTCCAAACCAGAGACCACACACCCAGAAATCTGTCTGAAGTTCCCAGTTCCTTGGTGATTTCATACAGGAGAAGAATATGAATGGGAAAGTAGTAGGTGGGGAGACATTGGTCTTTCTGTTATTGGAATAACTGGAGAGAATCTAATCTATAAGTGAGTCTATTTGGTAAACCAAGGCTGCCCTCAAACAAGAATGGTCAATGAGCAGTTTGAGGCCTGCAGAATTTTTTTTTTTTATCTGTGCAGTAACTTCTGATGTGCCACCAGGTTGGGGCAGCTGAGGAGAGGAAATTATGTATATGGAAAGTATGAGAAGAATAAATGCACAACAGTGATTCTGAAAGAGAAAAGTGTGCCATGTCACTGTTCTCCAGAGTTTTCTGCTTACCTGCAGAAAATAGAGCACATGGACCTGTGGTATCATCCAGCAGAGATAATCTGGTCTACAGCACATGGGCCTGTGGTATCATCCAGCAGAGATAATCTGGTCTACAGCTGCTAAATAAATTCCATCCTGAAAAGAGCAATACTTCAAAAGGAAGTTGCATTTTGCTTCTCTTCAGCTGAGGCAGAGTTAAGAAACTAAACACTGAAGACAAAAACTGGACAAATTAAAACACAGAAATTACTACTTACAGAAAGCCTGAATGATTCTAATTCTAGACATTCTAAATAGTACTCTCTGCTTCAATATCTTTTTTTTTTTTTTAGAAGAGGAGGTGGAATGGTTAATTTGAATTACAAAAAAGCCCCGATAACCCCCACACATCAATTTACCTGTGAACAAAAAGATTCACACAGAGAAAATGGGATTTGGGACTATTTGATAAATTACTGCAGACTACTTGAATATTCCATTAGCAAAATAATAGCTCGTTATGGAACCTAGAAGAATGTAGTGTAATTATGATAGCACCATCCCCCCACTAAGGGGTAAGAGGAATGCAAATGTTAGAACTGATAGCTATTTAAAAACTGCTTGGTGATAAGCTAGAAAACAAATGGGGGAGGGGGCTTGTACAATCTCCAGTACTGACTTCAGTGCTAATTCTTCACATTGGTGAATATAGTCTAGCTAGCTAAAGGTCATATACAGGTGTTATGCCCTCATTCTTTCTCTTTCTTCAAAAGTAAGCTCTAGTATGGCACACACTGAACTTTCTCTCTATATATATACTAGCGTGTTTACCCGGCAATGCCTGGGATTTTATTTTCCTCTTAAGAATTCACCCAACTGTCTTCTCCAATATCTCTAACTTTTCCCTATATTTCCCAATGCAATCTGTATTCAGAGTTATGTACATACACAGTTTGGGTTCCTGAGGGAATACACTGTGCTCCTCCTTGCTGCTAGGTTTCATCTTCATAGAAACTGGCCTATTCCTGTACTTGTAACTTTTCCCCATATCCTTCAATCCAAGCTGTATTCAGAGTTATGTACATACAGAGGTTGGGTTCCTGAGGTTATGTACTGTCTTCCTCCTTGCTGCTAGGCCTCATCTCCATAGCAACTGGCCTATTTCCATACCTATAACTTATCCTTGTATTCCTCAATCCAATATGTGTTCCAGCACTTTCCCTGTCTTTTTGTAGGCAGCTGTCATGCTGCCCTGTGGTCTCTGTTGCACATGATGTTCCTGCTCTTTCCATCTTCTTTGATTTTGGGTGTCATGTTGATCTGTGTTGTCTGGTGATGCTGATACACTGTACTGGCTTTTGATTTTATTTATTTATTTATTTAGCTTTCTGTTGAATTTGTGCAATGGCTTTACATTTTTCTGGAAGCATTTTTTCTTTTGAATTTCAGCTTTAAGATTCCTCACATATGGAACCCATACAATCTACTCTGTGAGGCGAGAAGACTTTGGCCCTTTCTGCACCAGGCAATTAGAACGGGGCAGTGCGTCCTCTCATGGAGGTCGTCTGCATCTTGGGGTGGACGAGGAGCAGACTACTTACCAGAGATCCCCAAGTGCTCCTCCAGCATGTTTTCTAAATACTGCAAAAAACAGGTCTTTATTTTCCTGGAATGCGCCACTACATTCCTGCTCCCTTGTGCAGATTCGCAGGCTCGCATCAATGCGAGCCTGTGGTCTGCGGAAGGCGGGCTTCAGGCATGGCGAGCTTTAGTGGTTGGTTGGGATCCACGACCAACCAGAAGCTGCCATTTTGGAAGCTGGAAGCCACCATTTTGGAAGCCGGAAGCCGCCATTTTGGAAGCCAAAATCTGCCATTTTGGAAGCCGGAGCAGTGCAGATCTCCAGACCTCGCACTGCTCCGATTCGCCCTGGACCAAGGAGGAGCAATGTGGAAGGGCTTCAGAGACAGTCCGTGTTGCTTAGGACCTCAGAAGAAGCGGTAGGTAACAGCATGGAGTGATTCCCTTGCCTCGTGTGGAAAGGGCCTTTGTAACTATGTTGTGTATGTCACTTCAATTTTTTATATATATATGCCTCCCAAAAGTTTTCTGGCACGCTTATTGATGGTAGGCCTCATCTCCATAGCAACTAGCCTGAGGCCCAAGAGCTCTGGGCTGAGAATTCTAAAGGCCCCTCCCTAAACTGCCAACCCCAGGATTCCATAGAATCTTCACAGCCAGCCAATCATATGAGGTCTTCTCACCTCACACAGCCAAATATATGAGGTCTTTGCTTGCCTGATGCAGACAAGCAGATAAACGAGCAGACAAACATTGCCTTTTATAGTAGATCTATCTGTCTGTCTATCTATCTATGGGCACAAAAGCAACAGGATAGAATTGAGCTGTATGTGAAAAATCAAATATAGTATTGTACTGTGTCCACCCCTACAAGAAATGGAGTAGTTATATGGTTGACCATAGCATTCTTCATTGGCTCAAGATTTTTTATCCATTCACTGAAGGCTTTTCTATGTTATTCACTTGATGTCTAATGTTTAGATATGGTACTTCCAGTTTAATGGCCCCAGGTGAGTGTGTCGTATTTCTCTAGCATTCAATGTACCAACAGCTCCACCATGCCTAGGCCTAGAAGCAGATGAAAGGCCATCCCTCCAACCCAACTGCCAGTATCCTGGCTTCAGAAGGAGAGAGGAAAAGGGAGGCACACCTTCATCACGCCAAGGCCCAGAAGCAGATGAAAGGCCATTCCTCCATCCTAACTGCCATCCTGTGGCATTGCAGGGAGAGAATAAGAGCTAGTATCTGCTGGACTTAATCTTCTCCATCTCCTATTCCTTGTGTGTCCTGTTTTATTTAGATTGTTAGCCTGAGGGCAGAGAACTATCAAATTAACAATTCATAAGCCACTCTGAGGGCCTTTGTGGCTGAAGAGTGGGGTATAAATACTCTAAACAAGCAAACAAAAACCTGTCACCAGGCAAATGAAAAAAAATAGCTTTCATCTAAGTTACTATAGTGTGAAATGTCATTGTACATTTGTCCAGTTGGACCCTGTCAATGGCACATTACTTTTTCCTGTCCTCTGACCACACCATTTTACAATGTTCTTACAGTTGTATGTATGTGTTATTAAAGCAGCACTTTAAAAGGTAAACATTCCCTCCACTTCTTTGCTATGGAGATGCTCATTTAGCCCTTTAAAAGGTGACAAACATCAGCAAAAATTTATGACATCATTTCTGAATTACCTGTACTGCTATTGTTATTATTTTCTATCCACCTTTCTCTATTATTTGAGGTGAGAACAACATCAAATTAAAAACACAACGCAGCAAAACAGCATATAAAACAAATATATAATACAAACAATCAATACATCATGTCCCCTGTATCCATATATCTGGTGCTTGTGATTTCATCTATCCATGTTGAAATATGATCCAAAAATATTACTTTGAATTTTAAAAAAATTAAATAGAAATTGAAGTAATAAAGGGAAATGTAGTATTACATGGAAATTGGAAGGGATGGAAAATTCCAAAAATGGCACTCCATTTGCTTTTGTTCTTACATTGTGGCCATTTCTGTACTACACTGTTATAGTGCTATTTTTCCACTTTCAACATCCTATGGAATCCTGGGGTTTGCAGTGCAGGGAGGGGCCTCAAGTTGTCCAATCTATCTTGTGTTTCCTCACTGTATACATGTGCTGTACACTATCCAGAAGGCCTCTGATCTGATCATGGTACAGTGTTCCTTCTCTAAAATTCTTGTGCTTGTACATTACAGTAAAGTGCTTGTCCTTATACAGTAGTAAAGTGCTTCTGCTTGAGTGTGCATATTGCTTGTAATGGCCTCAAAAAGCAATTCTGGTGATACTGGCAATCCTGATAAGCCTAAGAGAATCCATAGGGTGCTTCCTTTAACTGAGGAGGTGAAAGTTCTTGACTTAATAAAAAAAGAAAAGAAAATATGTCCTGAGGTTGCTGAGATCTGTGGTAAAAATGTATTTTGCATCCATGAAATTGTGAAGGAAAAAGAGATTAGTGCTAGTTTTGTGGTCATATCTCAAACTGCAAAAATTACCTCCACAGTACATGATAAGTGATTAGTAAAAATGGAGAAGGTATTAAATTTGTGGCTGGAAGACATGAATAGAAAACAAATTCCCATTAACATCAATGTGTTGCACCACAAAGCATTGAGGCTATACAAAGACTTCAGCACGGAATCCTCTCAAACAAGTACCATCAAGTTCTTTACTGCAAGTAGGGGACAGTTGCATAGATTTAGCAACAAGTTTGGAGCTAAAAATATAAAAATGAGTGGAGAGGCTGTGTCTGCCAATAAAGCAGCTGCTGCCACTTTTCCAGATCAGTTTAAGTTAATTGAGGAAAAAGAATACCATCCAAAGCAGGTATTCAATTGCAATGAAACTGGACTCTTTTGGCGGGGGGAATGCCTACCAGAATCTATATTCATAAAAGTGCAAAGGCAGCACCAGCGTATAAAGCATGGAAGGACAAATGACCTCTGGTCCAATGTGGAAGCTCTGCAGGACATATGATAAATTGAAGGGTTGTATATAAATTGAAGAACCCATGCACTTTTAAAAATAAAAACTAACTTTTTCTGCCCATGTTTTGGCAGCACAATAAGAACGTGTGGATGACAGCCATTTTGTTTACAGAATGGTTTCACCAATGCTTCATCTCAGAAATTAAACAATATTTGCAGCAGGAAGGATTGCATTTCAAAGTCCTATTAGTATTATACAGTGTACCTAGCCATCCTTAATCTGCTATGAAAATGACGATGTTGATGTTGCTGTTGCTGTCTTACTTCCCAATGCAACCTAATTGATTCAGTCTTTCATTCATTTTATGAAGGCCATATGCCATGAGAAGCTAGGGTTAGGCTACTATTGAACTTATGCATATGAAAACATTTTGTTCCCATCTCTTTTTGGGCCACACATTGTTGTTCATTTTTATGTTTTTTTATCAATTGTTTACTGGCTTTGGACTGCAAATAATGTCTACAAATCTTTCTTTCTCTTAGAGTCTAAAATTCTGTTGAGTTTTAGTACTTCCTTTTCAAGCCTTTCCATACTCATCTTGACACTTACACTGTTCATCTCATTGAAAAAAATAGCATTTGTTGTTATTTGCATTTTTCAGTATCCACAATAAGCCCTGGAATGTATCCCCTGTGGATACAGGGGGCCTACTGTACATTCATAATTTAGAAATCATTTGGATAAGCATCATCTTTAGCAGAGTAATTTCCAGTTTTTAGTTTACAGCCTAGACCCATCTCTGGTGTCTTCCAAAACTTCTAAATTTGCTCACAAATCCAGCTTGGATGTTCAGATATGTTCTGACCTGTTCTTGTTTCACTTCTATATAGTTATTGCGGCTGCTCCCAGAACTTGGCATTCCCTCCCTAAGGAGGTCAGAACAGCTCTCTCCTCCTACCAGCAAGTGAAAACTTTTCTATATGAGCAGGCTTTTATGAATTGATTCCAACGTGCTTGTAATGGTTGTCTATTTTGTTGGTTTTATCTCCTGTCTTTTAATTTTTTTTTTAAAAAAGTTTTAATTCTGTAGATTGTTAAACTGCATTTTAAAATACAGTACCATTGAAATGTTTTTACTGATGCTTTTGTATGTACTTTAATCTATATTGGTAATAGTTTATAAGCTACTTGCATCTGAGTAAGAAAGCAAGTTATAAATGAATTAGAATATTATCATTGATTTCATTGTCTACCAGGTGTTACCAATTGTAGTTTTGTGCCATCAGTAATTCAGATTCTATTCAATAATTTAGAAATAAGTGACGTACCATCATATAATGTGGCATGTTCTAAGTAGTGTTGCTTTTTGTAATTGTATTATTGTAGTCTTATCTGTTGCTACTAGAGCACCTGCTACTACTGGAACTACAGTGTTGTTGTTGTTGTTAACCAGATACCATTGCAACCTATAGTTATCCTTGTTTAAATGTCGATCAAACCATGAATTTACCTGAAAGCTGCTCTTTTGACATAATCAACACTGGTGTTTTTAATAAAGAATGGAGCAGTTAGGTAGCAATAACCTTATGGGACAGAAGCTCTTTAGATGGTAATAATGTGTCTAATGTTCTTCTGCATTCTTCTCTAATTAGCAATGTGATTTGTCAGCTATTTCAAAATATGATCTGGCTATCCTGTTGTATTTGAGCATTTTCTTGAATGAAATTTTGGGCTTCTGCCCCAAAGTCTTTCTTTGAGTGCAATATCATTAGCAAAAGCATGGTAGAAAAGCTTGAAATGGCAGTTTAGTAATCTTAAGAACATCTACCACTTGACAGGCTATCTGCTAACTCAAAAAGTGTTACAACACCTTGCAGGCTCAGCAGTATTTTGGTTTGCAAATAGGGGTTTACAACCAGCTGTTTTCTACCTGTCATCATCTCAAACAGTCAGCTTCTACAATCTGTTGCATCATATTTTGATACATAGTAGTCAGTTCTAGAGTGATGTTGTGGTTGTTTACGGAATTTGGTTCAATGCAGCTTTTGTCAATGTGAACATCTCTGTCCATCCCAGTTAAGCATTCCAATGAGTAAATGAAGCATATGAACCAAGTGCTTGCAAATGTTGCTGGAAATATGGTACCATTGCTGTGGCTAGAGACAGCCAGTAGCCAGGGCACTGGCCAGGAAGTGGATATTCCTGGTGTGATTGTCACTGTCTTTCAGATACAGTGTTGCTCACACTAAGTTCATATGTGTCCTTTCTCCAGTGCCCCCGCACTCTATCTGTGTGATCTTCTACAGTATGGAGTTGTTTGTCCTTCCTATCCTCCTCTCTGCAGGGATGCTACCACAGTATCTGTTGCCAAGCCTGTACCTAAAAGCACTTGAATCTTACTGAATCTTATTATTAGCCCCAGCCAGGGTAGACCCATTGAATCAGCAGGATTTACCTACTTGTGGACTCGCTATTCAACAATTCATACACTTGAATCAATGGGATGAAACAATAGGATTCACGCTTGAGGGTGCTAGTGTGGATGAAAACTATCTTTCTCCATTTGAGAGAATTTTTTTAAAAAATTGGCTTGGAAATCTAATGCTATGTACCTTTGAGAATTAGGTTAATTGAAGAAAGCAAAATTATGTGCCAGCAGACTATGTAACACAACAGCTTTTTGGACTCTAGTTATAAATGCATGGTTCCTAGAAAAAAGTTTTTTTTTCTAGAAATCCTTGCGGAGCAGCTCAATACCAATATTATAAATGATATGCATTGCGGCAAAGAACATGTCAATTTCCTGGAATATAAATAGAAATGTCCAATATGATGAGTTAATGAATATGTAACAAATTGCCCTTCTGTTGCTCTCTGGGAAAAAAAATAGTCATATTTCTTCCAGGCTGCAAGAATTTAAGCTTCATCTGTGAGGTGCCAGAATGTTAAATGTGACATTCAATAAACCACCTAGGAAAAGCTAAACACTGCTAATCAAGCCATTTAATCTTTTAAAGTTAAGAGCTGCTGTAGGAGAATAGAAGGTGTAATTAATAACTCAAGCTGGGACACTCTGGCAGAGAGATTTTTTTTTAAAAAAAATCTAGTATAGTACATGAGCTTTCGCCCTCCCCTTTCATACCAGAAAACATAAACTTCTATTGCTGTGGATTCTAGATTTTAATTTAACTAAAGGAGGCAGGGACAAAGAGACAGCATGATGTAGTGGTTTGAGCATTGTGCTTCGATTCCCCACCTGGCCATGGTTGCATCACACACTCTTAGCCCTAGAAAACCCTGTGATAAGTCTGCCTTAGGCTCATCATAAGTTGGAAACAATTTGAAGGCACACAACAACAACAAAGCATGGAAAAAAAATTTCATGTCAATATTTTTCATGTCATGTGGGTAGGTGAGGGGAAAGGCCCCAGCCAGCAATGCAAGCCATTGCTTTCCTCTTTCTACCATCCCCCTTGTTCTTTTTCTCCCTCTTCATTCATCCCTTCCTCACAATCTCTTTCTCTGCCTCTTCCTACACACCCAATGGAAAAGGGAAGGTTGTTTTCACCAGAAGCCTGAATTGCTTCCTTGCTTTCAGAGGGTTTTTGCTATTAGGCCAAGGGCCCCATGAACATAACCGAACCTCTCAATTAAAGAACATCACTCAAATTTTTCTTAACCCCCACCCACTGGCACTCCTCTGTAAATTATTTCTTCTTATGGAGAAGATAATCTGAACAGCAACAAGAATCTTAATGTTATCTTTACTGATGTTGAAGAATAGTGCAACACCAGCAGTCTTTGGTCTTCGTGTATGCTTTGCATATGCTTTGGTCTTTGTGTATGGTACTTAATGCAGAATGTTTAATGGTATCACCAAGTGTTGTCCCTGAGTCTCAGGTTTTGGTGCATAAATATCAGAGCCTGGGACAATATTAAACTGGCAATCCTATTGCAGTGTCTGTATGTGTGTGTGCATATGTGTGCGCATGTGCACATGCTTCATCTCATCCTTGTTTGATGAGACACCCCACTGCTTCAGAGTATGGTTTGCCAGTGGCTGAAAGGCTCTCATTATTATTTAATATGTTTCAGTGGAGTACCTACATTGCATGGAGATGGTCCCAAGTTGAATCTCAGACATTTCCAAGGAGGGCTGAGAAAGAATTCTGCCTGAAATCTCAGGAGACAGAGAGATGGTATCTCCTTTTGGCCCTTTCTGCATGTGGAAGGGGAAACGGGGGAAAACGCGCTAAAACGGAGCTTACCAGCAGCCAGGTAAGTCCGTCGCCATGCGGAGCAGAGTGAGTTCACTGCTCTGCAGTCCTCCAGCGTCCAAAATGGCAGCTTCGGTGTCCAAAATGGTGGCTTCTGGCTGGCGGAGGCTCTCCACCAACTGGAGAAGCTCACCAGCTGGAAGCCCGCCCCTGGCAGATCTGCAGGCATGCACTAGTGCATGCCTGCAAAGCTGCACCGGAGCACGGCGATGGAACTGCACGGGGCTGAGCGCTCCATGCTTTTTAAAAACCTCTGAAAAGAGGTTTTTAAAAAACATGCCGTGCCACCAGTTCTGGTCGCTTCAGAGCAGATTGAGGTATGGAACTACGAAAAGTCCACTCCACGGTGCAGACGACCTCCGTCGGAGGTCGCTCTGCACCGTTTTAATACCCCGGTGCGGAAAGGGCCAGTGTGTCTGTTTCTCTCCCTGTTTCTCTCTCTCTCTCTCTCTCTCAGCAGAAGAGTATGCAAACAATGGCATCTCAAACCAAATATATAATACACTTTATGTCTCTGCAGTGGTTCAATTTCTTCATGAATAGAGGCACCTAACCACAACTCATAGAAGACAACAATATGGAGTGAAAAACAGTCTGATTACAATAAAAATAAATGACTCAGGATGGGAAGTCAAGAAAAGGAGGTGATTCATAGTTTAAACATCATTCCACCAGTAACTGTAAATTCTCTGATCAGGCTTTGGGCAATGTGTGGGGTACTGGAGAATGTAACATACTGTACATCTCTCATACAAACCCCATTGACGTCAGTGGAAACCATGTAATTGTTTCAGTGGCTTTGGGGGATCTAGCCACAGATGTGAAGCTACTCCTATTTCCTTCCTTCTTTGATAGGGCTACTTGAAACAGATCCATTGCCAAATGACATGAACAGTTACAGCTCCATTATAACATTTTTGCATAATTTAGGAAAATACATAAAAGTTGAATGGTATCCTTTTTGTGGAGGGGTGAAATAGGACCCAAGTAAAAGACAATACTATGTAACAGCAGTATTTTGCCATGAAGAAACCTTTCTGGTGTAATATGTTGAGGTGGGTGGGGTGAGGGTGGTAAGAGAGAGAGATGGAGGGGTGAGTTGTCTCCCTTGTGTACTATTCACAGACTCTCTCTTTTTGTTGTTCAAATAACTTCCCTTTCCACATTTTCAACTGCAGCCTTGTGCTGTTGTGAGAATTATGTTTTGATTTTTAGTTTCTTTCACTGGATTTTCAAAATATTTTTCTTTAAAAAACCCCAAAAAAAGTAGAGTGGAAAAAAGAAAAAAGAAGGATGGGAAATACATACAATATGAACGAAGGCTAAGTATGTACAATAAGAACCAGTGTGGTATAATGCTTGGAGAGTTGTGGTACGAGGCTAGGGGCCAGAGTTCAATTCTCCACTCAACCATGGAAGCCCCCTGGATGACTTTGGGCAAGTCACAGCCTCTCAGCCCCAGAAAAACCCCATAATAGGTTTGCCTTAGGGTTGCCATAAGCTGGAAACAACTTCAAGGCAAACAACAAGAACAACATATATACATTAATATTAGCTGACCATATTTCCAGAAATACATTTTCTTGAGGTTGACATCTATAAAATATATGTTCATGCATAGCTAGAGCAGTCAGATTGTTTGACAATTATACAATTAGTGCAGAATGTTTATCTTTCCATCCTTGAAGTATAAATCAATTTGCAACATTTTTTTGTAAATAACACTGAGTTTTAATAGAAGGAAACAGCAAACTGCTACACTGAAGCCCAATATCATCTATCTGTCTGTCTGTCTATAAAAAAACCAGTATTAAATTATTCTTTTCCCTTTTATGCCCTATCTATAAATTTGTTGCTTCCTTTCCCTACAACAACACTGATCCTCACAAAGCCAGGAGTGGAAAACCTGTTGGACTACAGCTTCCATGATTCTTCCTTATTGGTGGTGCTGACTGAAGCTGATGGCATTTAGGCACCATTGGTTACTCACCCATACTGTAGGAAATCTATAAAATCCCATATCCATTTCTCATAATGTAACACTTCACATGTCCAATTTTGTGTTCTTCTCCTGCCCTGGCAGCTGCCAAGCCCTGGGAGAGGAAAGGGAGTGGAGAAGCAAATAAGTTGAAGCAGCAGCAGCTAGTCTTGACTTGGGGCAGGGCAAGAAACAAGAGTGCACTCATAAATGGATCGTACCTATCCTTCCTCTTCCCCTCAGAGTTAAGATTAGCTGCATTTCCTCATCTGAATGTCTCCTTGTGCCCACCTCTCTCCATTGGTAAGAAACACCGGTCGCCTCTCCCAGGATGTCACAGATGCTGAAAAGAGGTTTTAGATGGGGCACAGAGCTAATATCTTCCTGCATCTTGCTGAAAAAGAGATGTGTGTGTAAACCACACTTATGTGTGCTAATATCACTAACAAGATACTGCCCACAATGTGATTTCTCTCACATTATCATTATTGGAAAAAGGAGTAACAAGTTATTTGTAGGTAATTCCTGCCTGATAACCAAGATTTCCTCTACTAGAATTTAAATAGCACAATACTGACTTTGTGGTAGTATAATCTCTTTCACAGGTACATTTGGAGCACACAGCTATATTGTTCATTGATGCAAATGTGATACCTAGGGATTCTCCCTGCCTTTCATTAGCATGGAAGAATCTGCTGACTTTTATGTTTGTAGCTGCTGATTCTAGAAAATTATTGGGATGTCATTTTATACAGCTGATCTTTTGGAGTTATTTATTTATTTATTTAAAGTCAGGTATGAGGGTCATGAATGCCTGTCCTTCTCCTGAACCCTGAGCCATATCTTCGGGACTTAGCAAACTAAAACCTTTTCTCTCTTTCTTTCCATTAGTGCAAGTCTTTGCTCTTGTCAAATCTGCCTGAACCAGTTTTGGGAGTGGGGGGAACCTCCAGTTTTGAAAGAAAAGGTGTTATTCGTAGTATTCATGGCTAAGTCTGAGTGTTTCCTTTTAAAAAAAGCACAGGCGCTGAAAGCACAAGGTGCATTACTGGGAGCCTTAGATCTTTTGTCTTTGTATTTGGAATCTTCTTTGAAAGGGTTAGATGTGGTTTTTCTTTTCAAGCTAACTACCTGGCTGTAACTTATGCTCGCTAGGGCACATTCTTGGCTTTCTTTGACAAAGTCAGCAAAAGTTCACTGTCCTACCACTCTTTCCCTTACTACTTTTGGATCTGTCTATCTGACAAATTATTACTGAATCATATATTCCCATATTCCAGTTAAAGATAATGTACTGAAGGCAATTGCAAAAATTATCACATAACTGTTTTGCGGTACTGTTGCCCACTGTGGCCTACAATTCCCTGTGTTTTCGCTTCTTTCAGATGAGCTGTGCCCTGGAAGTTGGTAGCTCTGCTATCAAGGGGGAGTTGAATCTGTTCCAGGTTTTAGTCTGAACTTTAAAGGCATGATCCAAGGTGCTGAATTCTATTCCCAAAAAGCTTCAGCACCTTTTTTTTTTTGAACACCTTGAATAGTTCCGTTCAGATTAAAGTTTGGAGAGGACTCATTGCCCTACTGATATCGCCATCACTAGTTGTCACCGGTTGTGTGAAAATTAGGTGAAATAAACACATACCACACTTTAACAGTCCAACAAAATATGAAATGATTGTCTAATCAGACCAGAGAACCAATGAGAGCTTCTTCATAGGATAGCCAAATGCAGGAGGGAGCAGACCTCTTGCATCCTGAATAATTTTCAGAAGAGAGAATTTTCAGCAGGTTTCTGAAACTCCTTGTTCTGTTGCTCCTGTTTGCCCTCAAGTTGACTTCAGTTTATGGCAACCCTATTTATTTATTTAATTCAATTTATATCCAGCTTTTCTCCTGCCATGAGAACTTAAGTGGCTTACAATAATTTAATGTAAAATGAGAGACCATTCTATGCCCGTTTCAGCACGGGGCGAGGGAATTGCCCCGTGCTGGTACCTACCAGACCTTTGTGCTCCACCCACGGGTCCAGGCTGGTCTGGAGCAGTGTGTGGCTGTGCTCCGCACTGCTCTGGGGACAAAAATGGCAGCTTCCAGTTGGTGGAGGCTCTTGGTGAAGCTCGCCAGCACTGGTGCGAGCCTGCAAATCTGCACTGGAGCGCGGCCACGGAGTGGTGCGCTCCATGCTTTTGAAAGACCTGTTTTAAGCGGTCTTTCAAAAGCACGCTGGACAACCACTTCGGGTCGTTCTGGAGCAGGCTGAGTTGCGGAACTACACAAAGTAGGTCCCACCCAGTCTGCTCCCAGGTGTAGACATCCTCTCTGGAGGACGCTCTGCACTGTTTCTTTAAGCCCGTGCGGAAAAGGCCTATGAATGAGAAATCTCCAAGAGCCCTGATCATCAACTGTCCAGCTCAGGACTTGTAAATTCAGGGAAGTGGCTTCCTTGCTTGAATCAATCCACCTGTAATGTCATCCTCTTCTTTTCCTACTGCCTTCCATTTTACCAAGCACTATCATCTTTCCCCAGTGAATCATGTAATCCTAAGATAAGTCCAAAGTACAACAGCCTCAGTGTAGTCATCTTCAATTCTAGTGAGGCTTGATTTGCTATAATGTCCATTCATTTATGTTTTTGGCCCTCCATAGTGTTTATGGAATTCTCCCCTTACCACTACATTTCAGATGAACTAACTTGCTTCCTGTCAGCTTTTTTCACTGTTCAGCTTTCACCACTATACATAGGATTTGGGAATACTAAACAAGTGTGATCTTGGAAGCTAAGCAAGGTGGACCCTGGTTAGTACTTGGAGAGGAGACTACCAATGACTACCAAGTGCTGTAGGCTATATTTCAGGGGAAGGAACTGGGAAAACCTTGCCTAAGAAAACCCTATGAAAAACTTGTGAGATCACAGGTGACTTGAAGGCATTTATATTAAACATAAGAGACTTGTCCCTTATTATTGACCGTTGTATTTCTTCACTTCCTGCATGCCTTGCATTTTTCTAGACCTATGCCAAACAGCTTCCTCTGTTGAAATGACTGAATTCTGGTGGAAATTTTTAAAATACATTTTGGTCAAATTTACTTCTCCATATTACCAATGGTGATATTAGCAATATGGTTGTGGGGATGGGGAGATGATTCCTCCAAATACTCAAAAATTCATAAAGATTTCAATACATACAGTTTCACTGATAAGGTAACATATTCATATGACACAATTCTAGCACTTTAACTGCCATGCCAACGTCCCATGGAATCTTGGGCTTTGCAGTTTACAGATGAGTATTTGGAATTCCCTGCCAGAGAACTCAAGTACCCCGATCAAACTACAAATTTCTTGATTATGTAGGCTGGAATTATGATACTTAAAGGGGAATCCTAGTGCTAGAATTGTATAGTGTGAAAGGTTTCCTAACATATGGAAGTTTTTAGTAACATTAGCATTTGGGCAATAAGACGTGCTTCCAGATGGAAGATTCAAAAAGTGTTTCATGCCTATCCCATCTTCCTTACCTTTCTGAATTCCCTGGTAAGAAAAAAAAATGATTGAGAAAGCAGTGGAAGCAATGTGGATATGGGGAAGGCCATAGAAGGGTTATGTAGAGAAGAAGTTGTTCTACATGAACAATAAAAGCCTCACTGGGAAGCACCAATTAATTCTACCTCTATGAACCAAGCAATGCCCAGATTCATGATAGAAACCTTAAAAAGGATTCATTCAGTCCTCTGTGTAGACCAGGGGTCCTGTCTCACTACTTTGTTATAGCACAATATTCCACTTTAACTGCCATGGCAACCATCTGTGGAATTCTGGGGCTGGTGGTTTCGTGAGGCCCAAGAGCTCTCCGACTGAAGATTCTAAATGCCCCTCCCTAAACTGCAAACCCAAGATTCCATACGATGTTGCCATGGTAGTTAAAGTGGAATATAGTGCTGTAACAGTATAATGTGACAAGGTCCTAAGATATGAGCTTAGTAAATATGTATTTGTTGGCTATTTGATGAAGTGGTCATTAGATTGCTGCTCTTTTTACTGTAGAGTGCAGAGCATTTTCAAACACAATTGCTGTATACTATATACATTTTCAAACACATTTCCTGCATACTGATGGCTGAGTTCTACAAGCAACGGTGTGAGCAGGAAATAATTTTGTAAGCTTATCAGTATAAAGAGTCTTGACTAGTCAGAGGAGACATCTAGCCTAGAAACCTGTTGATGACTCCAGAAACCTCACAAACATAGTATAAAGGTGTTTTCTCATTTGTGAATGTGTGGGTCCCATCCAGCTATTGCACACCTCCATGGATTTTGGCCTTGCTCTTTGAAAAAGCCAGCTAAACAGTTAGTGGCCATTACCACATCTTGGGGTAAAGAATGTGTGCATTAATGATGCTTTGTGTTAAAGGCAACTTCCTCTTGTATATTTTGAATCTCTTTCTGGATCAATCAAAGGATGTTTCATTTAGATCTAGCCAAGATCTGAGTACAAGGTTCCCAAAAACCAGGGCTTGGTGCTAAGTCCCAGGGCCTGGTCCCTCTCTCCCCAGACCTCAGGGCACGAGGCAAGAGTACTCACTTGAAAAGAAAAGCATTTCTTTTACAATGCACTCTTCAGGGGTCCACCTGGCCACCTTCTTCCTTACCCCTCACCCTCTATGTTTCTTAAACCACAGCAGCCATCAAGGCCCTTTTCGCACGGGCCTTTGCTCGCGCGACAGCCCCGTGAGCCTCGCGGGAGTGGGAGCGTCGCTCCGCATGACGCACTCCCACTTCCGCCCGGCTCACGGGGCTGAAGCGGCGCGAACGCGGGTTTTTTGATTTTCGCGTCCAAGTGAAAATCACCCCGCGCTCGCGCAACGCTCCCGGCGCCCACCCGCACTTACCTTTCATGCGGAGCCTCCGGGAGCCGGCCGGGTCGCGCTTCCTTCCCTCCGCCCCTGCAGAAGGAAGGAGCGGGGTGGGGAGGTAGCGCGACGGACGCGACGCCCGCTTCGCGCGCGCGCGCGCAGGGGGGGACACGACGCCGCCCGCTTCGCGCGCGCGCGTGGGGGAGGAATCTGGCGCGCGTGGGGGGGATCCGGCGCGCGTGGGGGGGATCCGGCGTGCGCGGGGGGAATCCGGCGCGTGCGGGGGAGGAATCCGGCGCGACGCCGCCCGTTTCGCGCGTGGGTGCGGGGTGGGAATCCGGCGCGAGGTCTCCCGCTTCGCACGGGGGGAGGGCGGCTTGCGCGGCAAGCCTCCTTTGGTGCCGCTTCCCCGCTGGTTCCTTCGCCTGCGGAAGGAAGGAGGGGGAAGCGGCAGCCTCCTGGACGAGCCTTCTTGCGCTTGCCGGCCTCCCCCGCTTGCGCTAGAAGCCTCAGTGTGGAAAGGGCCCAAGACTCAGTGGAAAGGAATAGTCAACATGAGGATGTGCTCAGCTGCCTTAGAAGCTGTTGAATATGGTATTTTGGAACTGTTGTTCTGTAGCTTTTTCTATGTTGCTATTAATTTTCCCAGATCTGTTTCTGCTATTCCCACTTTGTTATAAATGATTGAAGCCATAGTACAATTTCCTTTTATAATCTGAGATGCACCACTGTTAGCAAAAAGCATGGTATGAATGGGATTCTTTTCCCTTTTAATTTCTCTTTTAATTCTTGATTTCACTTCGGTCTCTTTGCTATCCTCTGTCTCCCGCCTGCAACAACTCCTGCTGAAACTTATTCTCTTTTCCTTCTGTGACTTTTTTTCTTTTTCCACTTCTCCATCCCTCCCTAATCCTTCTCCTTCTTCTCTGTCTGTCTCCCTCTCTCCCTCCTCTCCCCTTTGCCCACTCCCCAATCCTCCTGGTGACATAGTCCCTCCTTTCCCTTCCCTGTCTTTTTCTGCCTTGCCTTTTTCATTCTACTCCTGCATCTGCACCCTGATCACCTTCCTTTTCCTTCCCACCCATTCTGTCTCTCTACCTCTTTTTGCTTTGAACCTCCAGCCATGAAACCGTGACTGGAATATGCTAGGCTCTCCTCATTTCAAAGTAACAAGTCCCATTAAACTTAGTGGGGCTTGCTTCTCAATAGACATACATAAATAGGACTTCCTTATTGGTCTCTGTGGCCCTGTTGGTCTGTTCTCATTCTCATGCTCACCATCTCTTTTTCCTTCAAATATTAGGTGATTATCAGTTAACACTATTATGATTGTGATGATTATAATTTTTTAGGGCAGAGGAGGATTCCACAACCTGACTGTATAAAACAATAATGTGGCCAGTGAAGGACACTGGTTGATGGGAGCAACTCATTAAAAACTAAGTTTGGAAAACTTCCATTTTTCTCAATTCCCATGCATTAAAGTTACTGCTTAGTAAAGTGCTTTTTAAAAAAAAGATCTGGGAAAGGTTTTGGAATTTCTCTGTTGAATGCAAAGCTTAGAAAATTTAGAAATATTTTCTCAGTTGATAGATTTCTTGTTTTTATTTGAATAATATGCTTGGAGCAACTGTGGTTGATGCTTTATATATCATGCTTCTATTTCACTGCCTGCCTCCAAGTAACATTACCAAGGCTTGTCCTTAGTTTACAAGTTTTGGCTGTGATTTCTTAGGGCGTGGGATGCTTGGGACCTGGCAACACTATCTGGGCACACACAGAGGCATATGATTGTGAAACAGTTCTCATTCTGTTTCTCATGTGTGTTCATGTACTTCATTTGTTTAAAAATAAAACTGCTAAATGCTGCTTCAGTCCAGGCTATTTGAGGGACTGTAACTCCCTTTATGAGCCTATTAGAGCTCTAAGATATTCTGGAGAGGACCTTCCCTCTGCCCACCCCCATCTTCTTAGGCTTTTTTGCTGGAAACAAAGAAGAGGGCCTTCTTGGTAACTGCTCTCAGATTTTGGAACTTCCACCCTAGGAAGGCCAGGATGGCCCTGTCCTTGCTCTCCTTCTGCTGGCAAGTCAAAACGTTCTTATTGCACTAGACTTTAAGAAACTGACTGGGATGGGCATTTAATGGTGTGCTGTTCTGTTTTATGGTTTGTATATAGTTTTAAAATGAATTTCAGTGCTTGTAACTTTAGAAATTGTTTAATTATCTTTTAAATAATGTTCATATTATAATCTGCATTGTTTTTAATATGTTGTAAGCCACCTGAAGTAGGGTTATAAATGAACATAAACATAATCATATGTTGATCAACTATATTGGGCATCCAGACCCAAGTTTTGGCCCATGTATTGTGATGTCACCCTACCTTGAAGCTGGGAACATTTTCCTTTTCCAAACAATGGACTTGTTTGTACCAGATTTAGGTGGGATACCGGTGTGGCCCTTTAGAGACACTGTCAGACGCCAGTTGCTATCATCACTCACTGTTAGCCATCTTGCCAGAACTGATGTGAACTGCAGTACAAAGAAAACTAGAGAATCAGCAGCTGTTGTAATGTAGAGAACTAGTGTCTGGCCTGCAAGTCTATTCATCTCTCTACATCTATTGCCTTAGAGATTTGAAACTTCCTGTGCCCATTATGTTCACAGGCCTTGATTTGTACCTTCGAAATTGCGCCTGCCTATCTCAGACTTCCAGTGTCTTCTTTAATTACCTCTAGTTTTTTTCAGCACCAGCTGCCAGTTTATTAAAGAACAGAGACTTCCATGATTTGTCATTGAAATTTCACTGCAATTACTTCAGTTCTCATCAGCATTACAATTAAGTTTCATTCTGAATACTTTTGTATTATTAGGATATTAATAACTATTAAATGCTGGCCAACATAATCTGTTATTAAATTAAGCAATAGGCCATGGCTGACTGACTGTAATAATGGATATAGTCCCATCTCTAGTGTACTGGGAGTCATAATGATAGTGATATTTTGAGCGAAAGGGATTAAAATCTGGCTAAGTGTATGTGCATGATGGCATTCATTATATACCTGACAACATAATTGAGGAGACTTTGTATTTGCATTTGTCGAATTAGGATCCACACAGAGACACAATCTGTACCATATTAGGGATAACCTAATCTTTTGGTTGCAACTTTTGCAGCACAACTATACTTCTTTCAGCATTGGTTAGCAAATTTCATACATGCTTTTATATACATTTCTGCTAATGTGCATATTTGTGCAAATATTTAACAAGTGTATGCCATTTTGTATTTTCCTAATGCATGTATTTTTTTTCCACACTGGCAATGTAATTAATACATTCTTCTAACCAAAAAACTGCACTATCAATTTTGGAAAAGTACAAAAACTGAAGTAGGAATAGAAAGAATATTTGTAATTATCCATTATCAGTTTAAAAATGGTTTTTCGACAGTTGAGAAAAACCTATTGGATAGAATTATAGACCAGCAAGAATTTTGTGCAGCTTTCTCCCAGTATGTGAATGTCTTTACATTTTGTGGAAGAATTATTCTCCAGGGAAAAAAAGGGGTCTGTTTTCTGTGTCAAATATAGGCTTCCTGCACAAAAGACAGTTTTTCCTATATGGACTTCCCCCTTTTTCCCTGTACAAAGCCCTCACATGTTTTTCTTTGCAAAATAATTTCTCAGCCACACTTTGGGATGTTCAAATACTGAGAGAACGCTTTAAAGGAATATTCATTTTCTTCTGCAGAAAATTACTGTAATTATTCATCCTCAAATGCAAAGATGAAATGGTTGAACATTTATATGCCTAAACTGAAGAATAATTGCTCCTGCTTCTCTTGTTAGGTTGGGAAGTACAAATTGGATTAGTTCATATTGTGAAGCAAATAGATATCCTTTTCCTCATCCCCATTCCATGCTCACAAACGTGCTTCAGTTTTAGGAGAAAAATTTTCTTAATATATGAGTTTTCTGAAGCTTATCCTCCTTTGTCCAAAACCTGAGCATCATTTGGTCACTTCATAATCCCTAACATCTCTGTGGTATGTATATTTTTAAAAAAACTGTTTGGAGAGAAAACCAAAACACGAAACCAAAAATCTTCTCAAATCTCAAAGGTTATATTTTCACATTTGGCAAAAATACAAACTTTAACACTAGATATAGATTCCCAGAGGTTAATTTACATTCACTTTATTTATTTATTTATTGCATTTTTAAGCCACAACCAGAATTCTCCAAGCAGTGTATGATATGATCAAAAAAAGATGAAAAAAATATGAGACACCAGGGTATAAAATCCTAGATAAATCCAGCCTGCATGCATATAACAGCATATAAAGCCAAATAAAAGCCACCAGCAAAATAAAACTGTGGAGATTTAAACCCACTAGAGCAGTTCTTGAAATGTCTGAGTGAATAAGTGCTGGCAGTAATGTTAATGCTAGTGCCAGGTGAGCCTCCATAGGGAGGGTATTCCATAGATGGAAGTGCAACAAGTATGAAAGCCTACTCTGTTGTAGACTAAATTCACTCAGTGGGGGAACCTGGAGGAGGGCTTCAGGTGATGGTCTGAGCAAGTTAGCTGAAAATTTCTCAAAGAGCAGGTCAATGAAACATTCCTGGAACAGCTGTTTTCCACAAAGTGAAGTGGTTTCTTCTCTCCTCATTCTCAGAGGTCAACTTTCTCTAACTACAAGCAATCTATGAAACTGGCAAGTTAATTCTTCTTTCCTCCTTAGAATCTGATTTCTTCATTATCTTTATCATTAGCTTCATATAAACAAGGAATACCTCTGACAAATATAGCCTTTGTCTTCTAGCTACTTTTGAAAATCTCTGTCTATGCCCAACTCTACTTTGAGATGAAACAGAGCTCCCACAGTCTCATATTAATTCCTGTGTGTGGGTTGGGTAATTTTGTCCTTGAGCAGTAGCCTAAATTTTATGTATAAGTCTGTGTAGGTGTTTCTCTCTCCTTTCCCTTGCCAGTTATTTTTTATATTCCCTGCTGTGGATGGGGATGCTTTGAGATTCAGTGAGTTCCTCTATCAGAATTGTGTTTTTAAGGGAATGTCTCTTCTCACTATGCAGAATTTTTTTAAAAAACCAAACAGATGCCTGAATTTAATGCAGCTTATATAGATGAAGCAGCCAACAGGACAGCAACAGTGCGTAGTCACCAGTAAAAGAAGCAATACATGCCGCAGACAGATTTTTGACACCAGTTAGATGACTGCCGTCAGGCCTTTAAGTCAGAAAACATTATTCCTTCTATACAGACATACAGTCAGAATTCTAGGAATGTGTTTTCTCTACATCATGCCTGTCTGGAAACTGCAGTGAAAAATGGACTTAAAGTACAACCTGGGGTCTTGAGAATGAGCTGTCTCCTGGGTCCTGAATTTAAACATAGAGAAACATGGAAATCTTAAAACTCAGTCTAAATTCAAGCTCTTTTTCAGTGTGAGCATGTTTCAGTGTGAGCAACTTGGAATTCCCATTTAAAATAAGTGGATTTAAATGTTAGTAATTTGCACAAACATAAGATTCTTTCCTCCTCCCCACTGTCCCCAGCGATCACCACCACTCTCCATAGCTCTCTCTGGGCAATGAGCATGGCCAAATTTTACATTCTTGCTCAGAATTACAGAATGATGATGATGATGATGATGATGATGATGATGATGATGATACATAATAATAGAGTTGGTAGAGATCACAGGGGCCATCCAGTCCAACCTGCTACTGGTTAAACTTGCCACATCAATTTGGTCCCTTTTTTAGCCTATACTGTGATGCCGGAATAGGATCTGATACTAATTTATTTCCTTCATATAGTAAATTCCAGCTGTTTCCACAGGAGGACACATCCACTAGACAATTGGCCAAGATCAGAGTTGGCATGGCAATTGAGTTTAAATTCACAGAGACTTAAGGTTAATTATTTCCAATTGCTTGTACCATGGGGGAAGACTGTACAGTTGGCCCTCCATATCCGCTGGTTCTGTATCCATGGATTCAACCAACCACAGCTTAAAAATATTTAAAAACATCCAAAAAGCAAACTTTTATTTTACCATTTTATATAAGGGACATCATTTTACTACACTATTGTATATAATGGAACTTGAACATCCACAAATTTTGGTATTTCGTGTGGGGGTGGTGTGGGGGGTCATGCAGATAACAAGAGCCTACTATACTCTGGAGTTAAAGAAAGCTAAGCCCAGGAAGAAAATAAACCATGGAGTATTGGACTCATTTTCTTCAGTACTGAAGACTACCACTGATAAGCTGACCCAGCTGCAGCCCGAACATGGATATATAGCATGCAATCACAAATGTAGTCCCTTCAGAGTACAGTCTGTAAAGGTGGACACTTTATAGCACAAAGAAAGGTATTATTTTGATTATTTTGTCCTGGCAAATGAGGATGCATAATTTCCACAGTTTTATTTGTGCTGTGGAAAAAACAAATCTTTCTGTGCAATTTTTGCCTGGTATTCACACATACCAAAGTGTTTCCAGAAGTCATTCTGCACAGAAAAACACATGGATTTTTAAGCATGAGAATTGTGGACTTTTGCTAAAAATAACAAACAAACCTGAAATAACCCACTGTTTTCAGGCAGGGAGATGTGTTTTTGTGTAAGACTGCTATTTTCTATGGAAAAAGCCAGCAGTCTTGCCGAACAATAATAAATGTACATAACAGGAATTTTGCAGAACAAAAATCTTGCACATAAAACATTGATTTTGCACAGTTAAACCATGGGATTTTTGATGTGCAAGATTGTTGCTTGTTCAAAGTTACTGCACAACCATTATGTAAAAAAACACATGTATTTTTGAAGAGAATAATTTCCACCAAACAGTTCAGGATGTTCAAGTACCACACAAAATTCTTGCAATTATATTATTCTTCCCAACTCGATTTTCCAAGTGTCAAGAAAATGATACTTTTTTTTCCCCACCTAGGGAGCAAATAATAGTAAATAGTCTTACTATTTCCAGTGTACATAGAAGATGACTTTTGCTACTATTTTAATGAAAGATGGATGTTAACATTTGGGCCCTTTCCACACAATGACACTCTCACCCATCTTCCTGTCACAATTCCATCATTGCCTCTGCCAGAATGGGAGCATATCCGTAGTGCTGCTCTGCACACCCAAGCAGCTGCCTGTGGAAGGGAATGTGAGGGACACAGCCTTTCCTTCTGCACTGCAGCCAGGCTTCTTCCTATGCTGCAGTGGAGAAGGAAGCATGTGGTTGTACTTCTAGCCCTTCTGCATGGCTGGCTGCAACAGAAGGCTAACACAATTGGGAGTCATTGACAGACTTTTTCCATCAATGACATACCCTGTGATTGTGCCAGCTGGTGACATGAGAAGAGTGGGCCCATGATGATGACATGCAGAAACATCATTGTGGTCCCACTCCTCTCATGTCCCCATACCAGGAGGACACCATTGTGCAAAAAGGGCCTTGGAGAGGTTTCTACCTGCAGAAGATATCTGTGAACAGAATTGAGAGAAAAGAAGTTTCAGCAATTCCTTTCCATTTATGGCTGCCCCAATCTGATCCACAGGCCTCCCAACTTTGAAGGTTTGCAGGATACAGGAGTTAGCAGAGAGAAAGGGGAAAATTCTGAAAAACCCCTCCCTCCTCATTCTATTGATGGAAGTGTTACCATAGTTTCTAGCCCGGACTTCTGGGATATTAGATATCATTTGATATCAACAATTTGGCCTTCTTCATCCATTCCTCTCCACATGCTTGCGAGGCCCCCGGACAAGCACACACACAGGCATGGCCAAAAATAGCTGAATCATTCAAAACCAATCCAGGCAGGCCAGTGATAGCCAGACTGTCTCTTTAGGAGACCTCAAGGCAAGTACCCTCTTTAAGATCACATTATGTATGCACGCTGTTTACAAAAGTCTCCCTGCCCCGGGCAGGCAGCTTGATACTCAACTGCCAAGCACTTTGCGTTTGCATACTGTCTACTCTATTGACAACACTGTCATAACTCAATCATGCAAAATACTGACCTTTCGGAGGCTTTGTCTCCAGCCCAAAACTCATTGTTATCCCCGGGAATGGACTAGCCTATGGGCACATTTTCCCCTATAAGACCCCCTGATTTTGAGCGCTTCTTCAGATCGCTCCTGGCTTCCATCCCACCTTGCTGTCACTTCGTTCGGCGAGCCTTCCCCTCAGCTCCTCATGCTGAGAATCTCCACTTCCACGGACTTTTCTTCAAACTACCCAGGCTTCAGGACAGGTGTAGTATTTCCCCATGCAAAACCTCCTATTAAAACCCTCTATCCTACTCCTACTTTTATTTCAATAGATCTGTGTGAGTGTGTTTGCATACACGTGTTTGACTGTGTTGTACATCAATAAAGAGAATTATTATTATTTACTTCTGTTTGCTCCTTGACTCGGCCTGACCCCGTAGACATTGGGTTGAAGATCTTGCTAGGTTGCCCTGCCTCTTGTATTGCTAGCAGTGCTCTTGCTAATTCCCATTCCCCATTGTGAGCACATTGAGGTTTCCCTCCAGGGACCCCAGAAATCAGAATAACAGAGGACACTCATCAATCAGTGGATGAACTCTAGTTTGATACCACCCAATAGGATTCTAAGGTAGAAAAGACTTCTCCTTAGGGTAGATCTTTCCTGTATAAATAGTTCATGGAATCTTATTGTCCCTCACACAGCAACCACAGAGGTCTAAATGAGTGCATGTGAAGATACTTTCTGTCCTCTTTCTGAACTGCAGAAAATGTATATCCTTTTCCCCCTTCAGTAATGGATCCATGTGTCACTCTGTCTTCTGAATCTTCTGAAGGAACTGATAAAATAGCAACAAGGAATATTACATTAAGCTATTTGTAACTTGAGGCCTGCATCTATTTGTTAGTCTCAACTGGAGTAGACTCATTGAATCAATGGGATTTATATGTGTTAACTTACGATTTAGCAATTGATTAAATGGGGCTGCTGTGGCTGAGATTAGCAATTGCGTTTAGGCCTAGGTTTGCCCTGTAAGATGCTAGTTAATGCTTTTCCTAAAAATATCTCCTGTTATTCTAACAGTATTAGCAAAAAAACATATTTTATACAAATCTGTATCAGAATCTGAGGATTTTTTTTCAATGCAAATCCCCACATCCTCCATCCAGCTTGCCTCTTGTCCTGTAGGTTGAGGAATGATGGGAGTTTTCATTCCCCAAAAGGTAACATTTCCAAGTTCTGACCCATACCATGATTTCATTATGCATAATGGATAATGTTCATTTTGTAACTTTATAAACATATAAATATAAATAATTTACATTTGTATCTGCTGTATAATGTTCATTTTATGCCTTGCTAGCAATAGAGTGCAACCAGCATTGTGTAGTGGTTTGAGTTTTGGACTATTGCCCTGGGGACCACGATTCAGCTTTTTGCTTGGCCATAGAAACCCACTGGGTGATCTTGGATGCATCGCACAGCCCCTAGAAAACCTTGCGATAGCTTTGCCTTAGAATTACCATGAGTCAGAAATGACTTGAAGGCACACAGCAACAATAACAGTGATAGAGTATGTTTTGTCGTGATAGAACACACCAGGGTGTGATCTCCCAGTGATAGTAGAGAGCCCAGAAGGTAGTTAGCCCTTTCTGCTTTTTGTTGTGACTTCCTAGTTACTGTTTTTAGAAAGTTGTTGCTATAGAGGGAAGTCAAGAAGCAAGGTTTTGGATTTAATTAAGTGTCCTTTATGTTTGGCTTCATAATTCAAAGACTGTGATTTTTGTCCTCTAGAGAAGAACCTTTGGACAGAGTAATATTGTCATGGACAAATTCTAGGAATGATTTCACAAAATCACCTCATTAAGTGAAACCTGGGTGACATGTTTCTTTGTGGTGACCTCCCACCTCCAAAAGGACATTCCCTATGAGTGTGTATGTTGTGTACATGTGTATTTGTCTTTCAGCCTAAGAGCCAGATTGTTAGGCTTTGGTAATCTTTATCCACTGTGTATCAAGAGACATACTAGTGTTATATGTGCATTTGTGTGAGACTAAGCTTGCACTTTCTAGTGAGTGTGTTCAGGATTGTAGCCAAAATTAAGGAGATTATGAGTTAGGGCTTTCAGGAAAATATATATTATTACTGTTTCATAGACATGAATATCACCATATTTCTGCTGGAACTACATTGTCAGCCTCCTGTTAGGCTTGTAATTTGCAGGCATTCTCACCTAGAAACACTAAACTGAGGAAATGAGTTTGTAATCAAATAAATATTGCCCAACATGCAGTAATAGGCTTAAGCAGGTTTGCAAAAAGAAAAGCCTTGCAGCAGCAACAACAATCCCATGAGGGTGGCACAGAGGATTGCAGCCGCAACAAACCAACTCCTTCTCTGCTTTGTGAACACCATGGTTGCTCTGAGAAAGAATTCAACTTGTCCCACTTTGTTAAAAGGAAGTGTGGGTCTTTCTTGGCATCACAAGTCTTCCATTACTACATAATATTGGTTATATATCCACTGGCAGCTGCCTGAGTGCTATTTAAGTTGGGTGCTGAACTAGGCACAGACACTGACAGGCAGTAGTTATGCTGCTCTTATCTTTTTTCCTCCATGTCACTGATAATGATACTGTAATTCTCGGCAAACTGGGTCCTTGGCTGTGTTTTGACAGCCTGCTTTTTATTCCAATGGCCTGCGCTGTTCTCTGGCTATGTCATTTCCGTCGGAGAGTTCTTTCCAACTACCATCCTTTCATTTCTCTTCTAAAATCCTTGGAAATAAGTCATTCCCCTCCCACTTATTATATTTTCTTGTAGTTGTGTTTTTTGCTTTGCTTTTGACTTTCACCACCATGTATTGTTTGAGCTAAAGGCAGTCTTTCTCTTCATGAAGGCTAATGTAGCAGAGAGGTTTTTAAAGATGCTGAGACATTGGTTGATTTGCATAACTGCATAACTGCCTTCCCTGGTGCCCTTCAGTTGTAGTTGGGTGAAAGTTTGTGTCATTATCATCCACTAGACATTGACCTGGGGCTGATGGAAGTTGTAGTCAAACACATCTGCTGTACATGGGCCTGCACACAGGGTTGTAGTACACTGTTGTATGTTTACAGAAGATGATTACGGACTGCCATTTTTCATGTGGTAAGCTACCATGGTTATGCATTAGGTTCGTTGCCTGGATCTTTCTGTCAAATGGTGAAATTTTGATCCTAATGAAATGTTACCACTAACAGTGGAAGATGATATGATGACTAACATGATAATCTTCTTGTTGCCATCAGATAGACTCTTAGAGACAAGTTCAAAAGAAACAGTGGCACACTTCCATTTATGACAAAGGATCATACATTACTGCTTGTGATTATAGACCAAATTTTTATCCTGCATGCAACTAGTCAGTAGATTTGAGCACAGCAATTAATTTTTGTCCAAGCAGAGGCACTCCGAGGTAAATTTCTCCACTATGATTGTATGGTAACCTTTCAATTGAATGTGTCCTAGGATGAGACCTACTCATCCCTCACCATGGAGAAAACAAACGGTTCTTAAGATTAGTTAAAATCAGTGGGGGTCTCCCTGTTGTCCTCTTATATTTGCCAGATTCTGGGCTAAATGTTGCATTTGTTATTATTGTTGTGTGCCTTCAAGTTGTTTCCAGCTTATGGTGACCCTAAGGCAAACTTGTAATGGGGTTTTCTAAAGCTGAGAATATGTCATATGCCAAAGGTCACCCAGTGAGTTGCCATGGCTGAATGGAGAATTGAACCCTGGTCTTTAGAGTCAAAGGGCCTTTCTGCCCTATCCTGTTATAGTGCTATTATTCCATTTTCAACATCCTGTGGAATTCTGGGGTTGGTAGTTTACTGAACTGAAAGAGCTCTCTGGCTGAGAATGCTAAATGCCCCTCTCTAAACTACAAACCCCAGGAATCCATACGATGTTGATAGAGGAATAATAGGACTATCATAGTGTAGTGTAGAAAGGCCCAAAGTCCACTGCTTAAACCACTGCAGTATGCTGGCTCTCTGCTGAATGCTAATTGAGCACCAGAATGGCAAAAGTTTCTTTAAATCCTCTCCCTTCCATAGCTATTTACAGTGCCTCAAAATTAGCTCTAGAGGAATGTGTGCACCAGAGCTGAGATCCTTTCACACTGCACAGCTATAGCACGATAGTTCCAATTTAATTGCCATTCTTCCATCCTATAGAGTTGTACAGTTCATGGTTTGATGAGGCACTGGAGCTCTCCAGCTGAGAATTCTAAATGCTGCTCCAGAGGAAGGAAAAGGCAAACCCTTCTGAACAAATTTGCCAAGAAAACTCTGTGATAGGTTTGCATTAGGGTCAACATAAGTTGGAAATGGCTCAAAGGCACACACCCACAACAACCAACTGCAAATACCATGATCGTATGGCTGTAATTCTATAGTATGATTGTGCTTCTGAACAGATTGATGCATGGTGGTAGTGATAAGCTACAGTGATGACAGATGACCATCTCTTCCTAGTTTCTCTAGTTGCTGCCATTTCTCAAGTAGAGGCCCACTGGATTTACACTGTGTGTGTATTCATATTATTTTGTCTTTTGCCAGAATTCCAGATATTTTCTTGTATGTGTTAGCTTTGCATTAGTATGGATGGAAGAAATAAGTTTTTTTCTGTTTCTCCTGGTATTTATTTATTTTTAAAAAACAATGACCCTAAGTTCTTTCTGTTCCAAATATGAAATCAGCAAATTTTAATAATTTCTTCAAAAACAAATTGAAGTGAGATTCTCTCCCATCTGCACCAGCTCAATTCAATAGGGATAGTGAATCATGACGTGCAAAGCACTATGTTGTACCTGCCTGCCATACAGATGTTAAAGATGAGGAGCCACGGATTAAAAGGAAATGAGAGCTGAATCAAACAATAGCAGAGCAGAGCACATAGATCTTCAAACCAGGCCTTAATGAGTGAAATAAATAAATAAATAAATAAATAAATAAATAAATAAATAAATAAAAAACAGATCCCAAGTTTGACTCCACCAAGATCAAAGGAATGTATAGAGCCTTTGTAGCATGTTTTGCATTGTATTTTGGAAGTGGGGTTAAAGTCACTTCCAAGTGTTCCTTTGCTCTTTTCCTGCATTTAAAAAGTGGTTGGGTGGGAATCATATGAGCCTCCAGATTGTTGGACTGCAGCTCTCAGGAGCCCTTGCCAGCATAGCCGATGATAAGGAATGCTGGTATTTAATGTCCAATAGCATGTGGAGGGTCAGATGGTTCCCACCCACAGAACAGAGGAAAATATTTCCAGAACTTTCCTGCATTTAATAGCCAGCACAACCAGCAAAAACCACTTGTTCCAAAATTCAGCCCATCATCAACTGTTATATCTAATTTCTGAAAGTAGCAGCAAAATCCTAAAGTCATTCAACACTATTTACATAGGAAGCAGAAGAGGCATGCTATTCTCTTATCTTTCTCCTTTTGAGATTAAATTGAATGTCTTCAGCAGTTTTCCAATTCTGGCCAGAATAAATATGCCCCTACTTTGTTAAGTGTACTTTGCTCACACTTCATTAATTACACATTTGGCACAGTTGGGGGTGTTTGGAATGTCAGGAAAATGGTATGGTCCCCCTTCTAATCTGCGGGAAGAATATGACTGATGGGATTTAATTAATACAAAATATACTGCATGAGGCTACAACATTCCTCCAATACCGTGGTTTGTGGTTTATGTTTCCATCTCTGTAAAGTCAGCAAGAGATTAATATATGCATGAAAAGCAACAGCCAGTGTTAATCACAGTGGTAATGTGATAAGCACATAGCTATGTTATTCTGCCATGCTAACTACTTAAGAGCAGAAGTCTGAGTGTTCATTCTGTTTTGTATAAAAGTGTGACATCTATTTTGAGTCCTTTTTACCCAGGATCCTCATTCTTAAAGTACCAAATGTTTAACTGCTTCAGGAGATCTAATAGCCTGGGAAAAACTAAAACCCATCGTTCCGTTCCAGTAAAAACATCCTCTGGCTATTCAGGATATTTGAAAAGTTCCTAAATATTATAATGAGTTCCTAACTAAGCTTCACCTATTTTCCATGAACCTGTCTAGTCTTTCAGTGTTATCCTTCTGGCCATTATACCTTCTACTAGTCTGAATCTGTATCTAGTAAAGCTCTTCAAGTAATTATAGCAATGACCTTTCTCACAAAGATTACTGTGAGGGAGATGCAAGAAAAAAACCTGCAAGATTACATCTACAGTATATTGCACAGTTGAATTCTGTTGATTGTGAAGACTGTAAATCAGTTTGCCAATTAAAATGTGCCAAGATAGAAACAAACACCCCAATACTTATTACCAGCAACATTTAAAAATTCTTACCATTCATTGGGTGCATTGGGTGCACGTATGTGTGCAAAGACAGAATTTTGCCTTTAATCCGGTGGGAGCAATCACATGTAGACTATTTACACTTTGAGAGATACAAGCTCATTTTCCTTGTCAGTTGCCAGAAAGACACAAACCAGGTATTTAGCTGCAGGTTAGCTTGGTCTGTGCCCTGTACTTATTCTATCATGTAGGGGTTGGAGGCTGATGTCATTCTTCAAGGTTGTGATACTATCATGATTTTGTGCACATTCACTCAGAAAGAGAGAAAAAGGGAGAGCAGCTGTATTGCAACTGATACATAGGTACAAAATTGTCAATGTTAGTAATAATCTTACCTGACCTCTTTACACTGTGGCCAAAACTGACCAACTAACCAGCCCAACCCTAATATTGTTAAGATGGCAAATGTGCAAGAAGCAAAGGTTTGTGAGAAAACAATTAGAAAAGCTAGACAGAGTTAATGACATTTTTGTCGTTAATATCAGTTCCAGACAGAAATAGTACACAGGCAATTGTTCAGATTTTCAGAAGGCAAAAATGAACAAGTTCCATAATAAAAGTGAAAAAAAGAATGTCTTCTTTATTTTTAATAACTAAAATAATTTCAATAATTTAAAAATAGTTCTAATTTTAAAAATTAAGGTACAACTAACTGTATCCTAATTTATTAACAAAGGATGCACAAACATTTCTCCTTTTTTGAGCAAAGGCATTTATTCCTCTCCTTTCCAACTAGTGTAAAGGCCAATTTATAGCGCAATACTATCCAAATCTATTGAGAAGTAATTTTCATTAGTGGGGACACAACTGCAAACAGTGCAATTTTGGCCCTTTCCGCACCGGGCTATTAAAACGGCGCTGAGCGACCTCCGATGGAGGTCTTCTGCACCGTGGAGTGGACTGGGGTGGACTACTTTTTGTAGTTCCGCATCTCAGTCCAGTTCAGAGTGACCGGAACTGGTTGCACAGCATGCTTTTTAAAAACCTCTTTTAAAAAGCATGGAGTGCGCGACTCTGTGTCACTCCGTCGCTGCGCTCCGGTGCAGATTTGCAGGCGCACACTAATCTGTGCCTGCAGATCTGCTGGGGGCGGGCTTTAGTTTGGCAAGCTTCTCTGGTTGGTGGAGAGCCTCCACCATCCTGAAGCTCCCATTTTGGATGCCAGAGCAGTGCGGAGTGACGAGCTCGCACTTCTCCTTGTCCCAATGAACTTGCCAGGATGCTGAAGAAATCCAGTGAGTCCCGTTTTTTGCGCAGTTCCTTTCCCACATGCGGAAAGGGCCTCTGTTTCAAAGATGTGGTGGTTGTAGGAGGTTCAGCTTAAGCACAAGTCTCTGATGCCAGCAGAAATGCCCTTTGGCTAGCAGAACTTGCTTCTCATGGCTAATCTCAGAGATCTGCCAACAGAGCTAACTGACAAGAAAACTACTCTGCTCCATTGGCTATGATCTGCTAGCAGAAGAGTCTGCAAAGGGCAAGAGAAAGGGAAGGACAATGGAAGAGCAGGGTAATATAAACTCCAGAACTCTTCCAGATCAGGTAAACAGCCACAATGTTAACTCACCGTTACGTCAGTCCAAAGGTAACGCTAAGTCATTTCCAATTTTCCTAGGCTGAGAAGGGTTTGGATTCCACATAGCTCAGCTGGTCTTTGCCCATTTCACTAGCTAGGACTGTGTTGTTCAAACCATTTTTGGAGAGTGTATCTTGATGACAAGAACAGGAAAATTAACAAGTCTTCTTTACATCCCTACTTTAGATGTTATGGCTAGACCATTCTGAGCAATGGAAAATGTCTTTTTCATAGCTTTTTGATAGCTCCCTATGTAAATGATATTCAGAGGAAGATGGATGAATGTTTAGAGGGCTATATATCCTTATTTAGTTAGTATATAAGAACAAGACTATCACCAAGCTGAACACATTTTAATCAGTGGAAAATATGTATTATCAGTTGATGAAAACCAAATAAAACAGTGGCTCCAAAGAAATGCATTATTTCTTTCTTTGGAGACCATGTAAGCACATTTAACTGGAGGTACCATCTTAGAAAAACCTCTTTGCTTAAAAAAAGAAGCAAAACCAATTCTGAGGAGTCTTCCAGACTGTCCAATAGTTCTGGTAAATGTTGGGACTTTCTATTTCAGGATATCACAGCTTGTAACAGTTGTTTCAACTCCAACATGAAGATCTGCCTGTGATAGATGATGGCTCTGAGGTCGATGAACAATTGATTGTGCCAGAAATAGAGCCAGTGACAGACCAAACTATTTTGGAAACACCCCCATCAGCTGAAAGACAAGCTGAGACAGAGTTGCTGCAACCAGTGCCAGTGGGAGTGGGGACCAGCAATGATTTAGAGGAATTAGATTCACCTTTGCCCCCCAGCCACCAATCATGGAGGAGGCAGAAATGAGCAGCTCAGATGGAAGACGCAAGGTTGAGTAAACAAACCAATGACAAGTAACACCTGTTTTTGTCAGCATATAAGTCAGTTGGTGTGGCTTGCCATTTGCCTGTAGCCTGTAGGCTCTCTTGATCCTTTTGGACTGACCTTCAGCATTCTGGACCTTTTGGATTTGACCTTGATTTCAGCTGGGTTCAGTGTTTCGCCTTGATTATTTCCATTAGACACCCCCCACTGGCTCCTCCTCTTGGGCAAGTACTATCGCTTTCCTTCCCTTTCTGGTAGAAAGGCACAGGGAGGGAGTTGAACTCTGGCAATACCCTGGATTGTTGCTGGTTGTAGTGGAGTTTAGGGCTGCCCCTGATCTGCACATTTCTTTTCACTCATGCTCTTCTCCCACTTGTGGTGTGGTTAAGCTTTGGTGTGGGTGTTACTTCTCTCTATCATCCTGATATTCAATTCACAAAGCCAAATGTTCCCCTCCTAGTATCTAAGCTCTCTGATGTGCACATTTAATGTTTTAGAAATGTGATAAAGTACAATACTAGGTTAACACCATAACAAGAAGAAATATTTGGTTGGAAATGTAATGAGGGAAGGAAGGTCAGTGGAAAACCTCCATGGTAGTTTTGGTGATGTGAGTGTGGTTTCCCTCCTTTAAATATATATAAATGAATGGATTGATTATTTGATTTAATTAAAGTCCTACATCTCCCTATTCTCTACCCTCAATATCCACATTCCCTGCCTTGCACATTTTTTTTTAAAAAGTCATTAGTCATAGTGTTGAGGTGCTATATCACTTAGAGTAAGAGAAACAAAGGGCCTTTCCGCACTAGACTGTTATAGTGCTATTATTCCATTTTCAAAATCCTGTGGAATTTTGGGGTTTGTAGTTTCCTGAGGCCAGAGAGCTCTCTGCCTGAGAATTTTAAAAGCCCCTCTCCAAACTCTAGGATTCCATAGGATTTTGAAACTGGAATAATAGCACTGTAACAGTGTAGGGCGGAAATGTCCAAAGAAAGAAAGAAAAAAAGAGGAAGGAAGGAAGGAAGGAAGGAAGGAAGGAAGGAAGGAAGAAAGAAAGAAAGAAAGAAAGAAAGAAAGAAAGAAGGAAAGAAAAAGAGAGAGAGAGAGGAAGAGTTAACTGGAGATGTAAAAAGGGAATGAAGGCTAACAGAAAAACTCCATGGCAAAAATCATAGCCCCATTCATCATCAGTGGAGCCACCCAAAAGTACAACAGGAGGAATGGAGAAAGTGGATAGAGATGTGTGACATTTTTTTCTCTGTTTATTTATTTATTTCATTTGTATGCTGCCTTTCTGAGGGGGACCCCAGGTGACTCACATAAAGAATCAATAATAATAACCTAATAATAACCTTTCCAGAGCAATTAGAAATCACATCAAAACAATATAAAATCATTTAAAGGCATACAGAAGTTTAAAAAATAAGTAAAGAATACATACCAATAAGAAGCCTCCCTGCTTACACATTAAAAGCCTGCTTAAACCGAAAGGTCTTGCCGGCCAGCAAAAGGAGAGCAGGGAGGGGGCTGATGTAGCCTCCATAGAAGGGAATTCCAGAGAATGGAAGTGGTCACTGAAAAGGGTCAGTCTTTGCCATATGAGCCATATGACCCCATAACGGTGGCAAGACTGAGAGAAATCCTATACAGTTGGCCTTCCCTATTTGCAGGTTTAATTTTCATGAATTTGATTATTTGTAAGTTTCTCCAACCCCTGCCCCCCAATTCAGGTGCTTCTTTTCCAGGGGAACCTTCCCTTTCAGCAGCCTTTTAGAAATCCACCTCTGGTCTTCCTCCTCCTCCAACAGCTGCTGTCTGGCCAGCAAAAGACAATTTACAGCTTGATTTCTTTCCTGAAGCCCTCACCCAAGGAAGGTGATGGGTGAATGAGGAAATATAGGGCCACCATGGCAACTCAACCTTCTTTTCCTCATCTTACTCTGGCCTAGTTTGGACCCTGGGGGCTCATTCTTCCCATCATGCCTCACCCTCCGTGGAATACCCCCCCATTTTAGTATTTATGATTTTCCCACTTTTGTGAGATCCCTGCACTCCTAACCCTAGCAAATGTGGAGGGCCAACTGAATTCACTCCAGCCTGTACTAGAAACTCCTGGGACAGAAAAAACACACATCCTGCAGTTGTTTTTTTAAAATTACTGCTGATACTTGAAATTCCCAAGAAAAATACTGGGACAGGAAAAATGTCATATGGATATCAGAAAATTCCACAATAATATCAGCTATAACTCCCACCAAAACCTGGGTCTTTTGGCCAATCTGGAGGAGCCCTGAGATGTACATAATGCTTGCAGTTCCTGTAAGTACTTTTTATTCAAAATAATGTACGTATAAAAAATTGCTACCCAATTTATCAGTGACTCCATTTAAACCACATGAAAGGATTTTCATCAATTAACCAACTTCTTAGGATATTCAAATTATATTCAAGTTATCACTACATGGCCTTGGGAGTCAGGGAAGAAGTGACTCTGGGCTGTGTAGGCAGGAGCAGTTCTTGAGTGTGTTTGAAGGAAAAGAAATGAAACTTCAGGAAATGAAAATGAAATGAAAAATCACGAGTGTTCTTCTCATCACTATTGCCTAACACTTGAGTATTCTCCTTTTTCATTTTCCCATCTCTCTTTGAATATTCTTTCCATCCCTAATAATAAATTTGATTCACAATACATTAGTAAATGTGGATCTCCTCTACACAACTACCTGCTACAATGCACTGATCCATTTTAGGATCTTCTTCAGTTGTATTGTTGATAGGTTCATTTCTACAAACTGAGCACCTTATTTATCATATTCAGGATGATGTAGAAGCTGATTTCTGAATGTGACCTTCCCTTTCCCTCTAATAGTACTTCTAGGAAGAGTGATGTGAAATTTCCTAGGGGCTCGGTGGAGTGATTTTTACCTTCCTCTCCCCAAGAATCCTTCTTTTTCTGAAAGCTGATGGATGGAGGCAGGGCGAGTGTACCCAAACAGGAGGGCACATTCACTGGAGCCTGAATCCTTGGTGAACCTTCCTCGAGCATCTCTAATTATAAAAACATTACAGTTGTTAACAGTTGCCCGGCCATGAATTATTCTGACAATGTTTAACTTGCAGATAAGAAAACCACAATCAGCCTGTCACATATTCCCCACTAACGAGGTTAGCATCAGTTGAAAAAAGAAAGGCAGCTTCACCAAGCAGTGGCTTGCTGTCATAAATTATAGGTATCCAGCATGCATCACAAGGAGAGGAGCAGTCAAATAGCATGGGACTCTGCTGCACATTCTGACAGTGACAGAAAAACACCATTCTGCAGTGTTTAATCTACCATAGCTTGTTTATTCCCTTTTCCCATCGATGCCAGTTTGAAACATTTGGCAGTGCATTTTGCTGCTATCTGCAATTAACACAAGTATCCATTTAAAACTTGGAAGGAGGTTGTCTTTGATCGAAAGCCTTGGCCTCACTCCATCACCCAGCCCACAGAACATGGGGCTGTCACAGAAGACCTGGTCTTATTTTGTAGCTTTGAAGAAAAATATTACATTTAGGTGAATTTCTTGGCTCTGCCTCTAATCAACTACACAATTGTTTGCAAGATGGAAAAGGAACAAACCTTGATGATGTTAGATTTAAACTAAACATTTTCCCAGGAAAATGTGAAGATACGATCTGTTGTCTCAGCTTTTCAGTTTCTTGACGGAAGACACACCTGTATGACTGGTAACCCACTAAACTAAGAGCAACCTGACTGCCAGGAATTTGATAATCCCATTGGTTTTGCAGCTCCAGGCAGCCAAAATGGCATGTTTATTGAATCCTCGGTTGGTTGCCCATACATGCTGGGTCAGCTGCATTTAGTTTGGTGGATCAGTAGTTGCACAAGATGAATGTAAGATATCTTTCCAGACATTAGGAAAATCCACACTGAAAACACATATCATCAAATCCCTTTCTTTCTTTCTTTCTTTCTTTCTTTCTTTCTTTCTTTCTTTCTTTCTTTCTTCTCTCTCTCTCTCTCTCTTTCTTTTACTGTTGCAAGATATAAAGAGCTAGACAGATGAATTATGACTATTGTAAAAAGTATACAGTGCACACATGCATATACACACTCCTGTAAAAAAAACGACTAGCTATAAAAAGTTGTATTGCTTGCAGATACCAGTCCACTGCTTTGTATGTTGCTTTTGACTTTATAAGAAGCACCCTAAACAGAAAAGTCAGTCTAGACTCTGATTTGGCATTTCAGGAATAAGGATGTAATTCTTTGCTAAATTAATTCTGGAAGGAAGTAACGAGCAGCTTTAGCAATTTCTTCCTGTTGCAAGACAGTCTTTGAAAATGGTTTGTTTTTTGAATACTATTCACAGGTTGGTACTTAGTCTGTGCAAAATTTGCATGTGTGTGTGATGTGAGGGGGTTACATATCAAACAGCATTTTCTGTGCGGGAAGTAGCATTTTCTGCACAGAAAATAGTATTTTTGTGTCTGTGTGAAGAAAATGCCGTTTCCTGAACTAGAAAAACAAGTATTTTTCTTTTGTCCCAAATAAAACCCAAACTGCATAGATTTTCATCAGTCCAGGATTCTTCTTCTTGTCAGGATTTATTGATTCTTGAGAAAAATGTTTAAAAAAAAAATCTTTAAACATTTAAAAAAATATTCTTTCCATTCCTTATTCAGAAAACAGACCAATTCAGCTCAGACTGATTTGGAGGGAGCCTGTTTTGACCTGAGTCTAACACCAAATTTAAGTTTAAAATTCCAAATATCTGTGGTTCCTATGGACTACTGTTAGAAGTCAACAAATGGCTATACTGTTTTCATTTTGTCACAACTGGGTGAAATTTTTAGGTGAAGCAGCCTCTTATGAGGGGGATTATGTCTGCCAAAATGCAGACTAAACAGTATAGTTTTTTGTGTGTATATGCATGTGTGCACTGTGTACTTTTTATATTTTGAAAGGAAATTATTGATTACCTTTTTGTTTCTCTGCAAAATTTAATGAAATTTGCTTGGATACATGCCCCTTCTTAGATGAATTACAGCTGCCAAATTTCAAATGTATAGCAAGTGAGAACTTTGTACAAGAGACAGTTGTAAAGCTTGGTGTTTTTTTTTTTTTTATTGACGTGCTTGTCCTTCTATGCACATGTGGGCAAAGTGACACTTTCCAGATGTTACTGACTGACATCTCCAAGCAGACCTAGTCAGCACAGCCAATAATGAAGAATACCCAGAACTGTGGTTCAACAAGATCTGCAGGGCCACACTTGGCTTACCCTTGCAGTATGTCTTAAATATAGGCCCTTTCAGCAACTTACCTTTTTCCAAAGCTATCACGCAAGGATCCAGGGAAAGCCTCTTCTCAGAGGGAATCACTTCCGCTGCACTCCCTCTTTGCACCAGCTGCCTGCTGGATGGAAGGGAGCACGATGTCCCCACCCCTCACTTCTACAGCACAGCCTGGTAGTTTCCTAGGCTGCACTGGAGGAGGAAGCACAGCCATTGCACTTCCTGCCATTCTGCACAACAGGTAAGTGGAGGAGGGAGGTGGGAGGATTCCGCAATCACATGTCATTTTTGGGAGAAACTTGATTTAATCTGCGATTGCGAAGGGATGGCCATGGGATCATGACAACGTCATGCAGAACCATCATCGCTATCCCGTGGCCATTGCGGGTTGGAAGTGGTGTGCGAAAAGGGCCACAGTTGTTAGTTCCAAGTAGGATAGATCCACTAACCCAATGGTACCTACCTAAGTACTGATTTATCAAGCTGCCATTGACTCTGTGGGTTTACTCTTGTTAGAACTAATTCTTAGATTTAGGCCATTTCCACATTACACTGTTATAATGCTATTATTCCACTTTCAACATTGTGTGGAATCCTGAGGTTTGTAGTTCACTGAGGCCAAAGAGCTCCCTGGCTGAGAATTCTAAATGCCCCTCCCTAAACTGCAAACCCTAGAATTCCATAGGAGGTTGAATGTGGAATAATAGCACTATAACAGTCTAGTGAAGAAATGGCTCAAATCACATAAGGATGGGAGATACAGATACATAAAAAGACAGTGTTTTATAAATAAATTAATAGATGCATGAAACCAAAACTTTCTGAATTCTGGAGCTTTTTTTTCCCCCCAATTCTTTTAGAAAAAAATACACTACTCTTTTGAAGCAAACTAAGAGGAAGTTGGCTGTGATAGCCTTATTCTTCTAATCTAATGCAGAGCCAAGTTGAATCCTGAACACATTCTTTTTAAAAATGTCTATACACTTGAGTTAGTGTATAGGTGGTACTCTACTCCACTTCCACTCATCCAGATAATCTTTTTTTCTCCCATTGTGGAAATGGACAGTCCTCCCACAGCATCCATGGGTTTGACCTTCATGAATTTATTTGAGATACCTATCTGTGCTCCCCCCATCTCTCCTTCCTGTTCCCTTGAGTGCCTTCCTTCTCCATGCCCAGGTAAAAGGCAATTGAATAGGAGTGGGGAGGTCTGCAAGTGGAGAAGGAAGGTGTGGACAAGCCTTCACCCCATTCTCTTCCTCCCATTCCCTTGCCTGGGCATGGAGAAGGAAGACATGTGCACCCAGGCAAAAGGCAAGGGAAAGGGAAGGGGAGAATGGAACAAAGGCTGGTGCACACTTTCTTTCTTCACGTGTGTGGCTGCCTCCACCCATTTGCTTGCCTTTAGCCTGGGTACGTGGAAAGGATGAATTATCCCTTTTATGTTTTGGTGCTACCTCTTTCTGCTTTCTTGAATCACTGTAGTCAGTGAAATGCTCTCAATAGATTGAATGTCCCTAAAATATTGGGAATGAGTGCAGAGGTGTATCTAGTGAGGGGAAAGTAGGGTCAGTGCCCCAGGTGCCAATGCCAGGGGTCAAAAAAAGGCTGTGCATGTAAGGATGGGGAGGGACGTATACATAGAAAGGTAGTGCTGCAACTGTCATGCTTGCCCTAGGTGCTGTTTGTGCTGGATACACTGCTGCTTGAGTGCAAAATATATAATGCCAACAATTTCTCAGGTGTACTTTTAATAACAGTTTCCTATAGTGTAGGTTTAACAAGCTGTGAATTTTTTTTATGGGGAGGGACTTTCAAAATCTCCCTCTTGGCAACTTTCTTTGGTTCATGTGTGTTGCATCAATTCATGGTTTCCTGTCACCTTTAGACTGGCCTGCTGATTTTACATTTGGGGGCACTTTTTGTTTCTTTGCACCACAGCAGCTAAAGGCAGCATCTGGTACCGAGATTTTTCTTTTATGTGTAAATTTGATTCCACATAAGAAACAAGGCTCATGTCTCAGAGATATTCAAAAATGGTTGTTTTATTAGTAGAAACAATAATCTTTTGCATGTCTTGAAATGTGTCTCTTGTTTTCCTGTGGATTCCATTGGATGTTAGCCAGTTTCTGCTTCTTCTGTACAATTTTGAAACCAGATTGAAAGCACAGATGATGATGATGATTTATATTTCTTGGACAACTTTTTCAATGAAAAACTCAAGGTGTCTCAGAATTTCTAAATATACTAAACCAAAACAAGGAAGAATATGTACACATTTAATAATATATACATTAGAACAATTACCTTAATAAATGAATTAGCAAAATGTTTCAGCTTCTGCCTTCTTCAGTTGCTGAAAACAAACATGAGCTGCAATTCCTTTCAGATTTACAGGAATAATGTGTTGATTTTTTTTACTACAGGAAATTATAGGAATAATCAGTTGGCCAATCAATTGGCCTATCCCATCAAAACCACTGGACTCAAAAAACATTTTAATCTTATGCCAAAAAGATGGCCCTTTCAGCAGCGGGCTATTAAATGGTGCAGAGTGACCTCCAACGGAGGTCTTCTGTACAGTGGAGTGGACTGGGGTGGACTACTTTTCGTAGTTCCACATCTCAGTCCACTCTGGAGCTACCGGGAACTGGTCGCACAGTGTGCTTTTTAAAAGCCTCTTTTAAGAGGTTTTTAAAAAGCACGGAGCGTGTGACAATCTGGTGCAGATTTGCAGGCGCACACTAGTGCGTGCCTGCAGATCTGCTGGGGGTGGGCTTTAGGATGGCAAGCTTCTCCAGTTGGTGGAGAGCCTCCACCAACTGGAAGCCGCCATTTTGGATGCCAGAGCAGTGCGGACTCACCCAGATGCTGAAGAAGTCCAGTGAGTCCCGTTTTTGCGTGTTTCCTTTCCCACGTGTGGAAAGGGCCGATATCGGGGCCAAGAATGCCTCAGTGGGGACAGTATTCTATAGGCAGAGAGTTATTGTTGTTGTCGTGTGGTTTCAAGTTGAATCTGACTGACAGCCTTATGACCTTGACCTTATCATGGGGTTTTCCTGGTAAAATTTGTTCAGAGGGGTTTTGCCTTTGCTTTCCTCTGAGGCTGAGAGAATGTGGCTTGTCCAAGGTCACCAGTAGGTTTCCATGGTTGAGTGGAAATTTGAACTCTGGTCTCCAGACTCATAGTCCAGAGCTCAAACCACTACACCACACTGGCTCTCATACGCAGAAAGGCACAACTGATGGCCTGTATATATACCACACTGGCCCTCATAAGCAGAGAGACACACCTTAAAAGGCACACCTTTGTTACTATTTCTTTTGGAAGAAGTACTCAGAATAAGGCATCAAATGTTGAGCTCTGGACAGAGGTAAGTTCATAACATAAGAGTTATTCTGTCAGGCTGTAACAAGGCTTTACAGGTTAAATTCAATACGTTGAATTAGGATTGAAAATGTATTGGTAGCTAGGACAATGTTATATGATGCAACTTTCTGATCCCTGTGATCAGTTTTCAAAAGCAGCCTCATATATAGTGCATTGCAGTAATCTAATCTGTCGTTTAACAGACTATAGACTGCTGAAACAAGGTTATTTCTGCCCAGATAGAGATATACCTGAGTCAGCTGCTAAAGCTAGCAGAAGGGACTATGTGTCACTGAAGTCACCTGTGCCTCAAATGATAGTAATGGATCCAGGAGTACCTCTCCAAATGCTCCAAGCATTTTCTTCTGGAGATAACTAACCAGGCAGGAAGTGTAATCACTGCAAAACACTCACAACTGTGGCTGATGATATAAAAAACCATTGAAAGATCAAGGAGAGCCAATGGGGTCATGGTTCTCTGGCTTTTTTTTTTCTTCTGACATAGGTTATTGTATAGGACAATGAAAGTTGTTTATGTCCCCAAACTAGACATGAATCCTGAGTAAATTGATCTGGAGTTTTTGGCAATTGCTTACCCAGCATAGCAATAGTTGCTAATGGGTCAAAATCATTAAAACATTGTGAGTCCAAAAAGAGTTTCTTTGGGGCTGGCCTCTCCTTTGCCAGCAGACAGCCAAGATTCACAGCTCTCCAGTAGAATCTGTGGCAGTAGCCAGGGATACAGTTCATAATAGTTCACCATCCAATTATCATTTGTTGTTTCTGCAGTCCAAGTCAGTAATAAATTCCAAGTGACAATCCAAGGAGGGTATACAGCAGCAAAGTCAACTCATAAGACAAGGCTCAAGGTTTCCAGGAACATGAGTCAGGGGTCCAAACATAGGACAAGTTGCTTTTACTTACTAAAGCAGTTGTCTGCAATAGCTTTCTCCTCTTTCCCTCCCCTGTATATATGGGCCAACAGCTTCCCCCAGCTGGTTGCATAATTAATACATCTGCTCTATATAAATGCTCTGAGTCTTGTGGGCTCTTCCTTTTTCATTTATGCTGGCTGCAGTAAGTATTGTCTTGATCATGTGTCTGTGTTGTGGCTGTTCGAGAGGGTCCTGTCTGTGTTTGCACCTGAGTCCTGGGATGGGGCATGACATGGACTTGGAAACACCTCTTTAAGGTGATCACTTTCTTGGGCACACCTTTATCCCTTCCCTAGGGATTTTAATAATCCGCGAGGAGCAAGGAGGCATATAAATATATCCGGCTAGATTCAACATGGCTTTGGTGCTTTCCAGACTAGAAGAGCTTGAATTCTTCTTGGTGGAACTGGAGAAAGGCCAGTAGTTACAAGAGGTATCAAAGGCTACTTTGTCAAAAGTTCATATTCCCCCATCTATGAGAGTTTCAGTGGTTCATAATTATTATGCATGCACATTCATGCTCTGCATTTCTGTGCACATAAATGCTTCTGGTAATTGTAGTGCTAAGGTGGGGAAAAACAATGCTTAGATATCTGTGTCAGGCTTCCCCCTCTCCCCCACCCTTCACTTAACATTGTGCTAAAAGCATCTTATTCTTTGACTGGCTGCTGTTGGTTTACTGATTACAAAGCAAATGCTTCTTTCCAGCTAGACCTTTCTTCCTCTCTTCAAGTAGCTGGGCTGATGGTTTGTTCATAGGTAAGTGATGCATGCCCTGCTCTTGGTATAAGCATGTGTTTTCTAATTTGGAAATTCCAGTTCAAAAAAGTTGTCCAGGAATTAGGATATTCTATAAAGCTGCATCCATGTTTTGAAAAGCTCAGATTAATTCCAGCAGTCAAAGAGCATGTGCTAAGGCCAACAGATCAGCTATCTTTTTGAGTATATAGCCCCACTGCCCCCAATCTTACACCCTCCAGATGTGTTAGGCTATAGTTCCTGTAACCCCAAATGCAAGACAGCTGGAAGCAAGAGTTCCAATTCCAGTTCCAGTCTGAAAGGTGATCGGTTGGGAGAAGGCTAGTCAAGGTGATAAAACATTGACATATCATTATGTAATACGATTGTTTGACATCAGGATTGGGGAACCTCTGGGTATCCCAGAGTTTTGGCTTTTAGCTTTCACAGTCCCATATAATTAGCCATTCTGGCTGGGGCTTCTGGAAACTGAAGTTCAAAACACTCTGTTTTAGATGACTAGAAGATCATTTTCAGAGGCAAAGGAGTTCTTGCTGAAGTACTTTTAGATGAACTGGATAAAGGTGTATTTTCAGCCCAGCATTATTGAACTCTGGCAGTGTCACCCCAAAATGTGGGGGAGTCAGGGGTCCACCCATGATGCCAATACTTCCACATGACAATGGGGAATTAATTAGCTCAATTTAGATGGCCTGCAAGGGGGTGGTAACCTAACAAGATCCTTGACACCAGCGTTTACAGGGTCCTAGCAGGAAAAAACCAGCCAGAGATTCCAACATAAACTAAATGATTTTTTACTGGGGGAAATGCAAGCTTACACACACACAAGAGATTCACACAGTCACATAATCACACAAAGCTAATTGAAGGAAAGAAGGAAAATATTGGATAGCAAGTTTCAGGGTGTAGAATGGGTAATAATTACCAGTCCTGAAGAACAGTGAAGAAGCAGTGTTGTGGCTTAGACCTGCATCTAAGGCAGTACATCACTGAGAATCAGAGCAACAGCATGGCTACCAGCAAGCAAAGTACTGCACTGAACCACTCAAAATGTAGAGTTCTCATACCCAAAATCTGCCATGAAGGAATGGGTATGAATGGCTCTCTGGCCAAGCAAACAATGGAGGTTGCCACATGGATCATGGGATCTACATGAAGTTAATGGTCTTATTGTTAGGTAATAAAGGGCTGTTGTAATAGCTCTGTAATTGTGGAGAGGTGTGGGGACAATGCAGGGAAATGTTCAGGTGTGAGGGAATAGGAAACAATCAGTGTTTTGGTGGGAACTTCCCTTGGCCATTGTATGCTATCAGAGATGTTCCAGCTTCAGTTTAAGCCTATTATCTCTGGAGTTGCCTGGTAATCTGCCTGACAATGACTTTGGCTACACCTAGAGGGGATCTGCTGACCTGCTTTGCTATCACACATGTTCAGTCAGTAATTTTCCTCTGCCCAACTTGACCTTCCAGTCCTCAGGTTCCATTTTATATCAATGCCAATGAATGTGCTTTGCCACTTGAATCATGTTTCTCCCAATTAAACCATATCAGACCTGGGGAGTGTGTGGGCCCATAACAGCAATATTACTATTCTGTTATTTATTTAAAATATTTACAGGATTCATTTTTAAGGCAAATGATATCACAAAGCATCAATAAATACAATAATTACAATAAATAAATATATATGGCATCTTTCACGAAAGATTATACTTTCATAATCAACATAAGAAACCTAAATACATTACATCATATATCACAAAATGCTAAAACATAACAACTCTATGAAATTAACCATAGCAATAAAAATACAGTTATCACTAATAAGCTTCAATGACACCTCAGGCATAAGAAAATCCATGACTTAAGTTACATCTGTAAAATCGTACTGGATATAACCGGCACTTCACCTTGCATTCTGTCCAAAATTGTGATTTTCCCCCAACTGGAGAATTCCTTCAAGATTCTCTGCTAGATTTCAAAATCTGCCCTGGGGTTAGTGGGCTGGTTTATCAAGGAGGTGAATCAGACAAGGTGACCAGACTGATTTTCATGAGTTAGCCAGTTTTATACTCAAAATGGTGTGGATGAGAGATGAATTCATGAAAAGGTAAATGTGCTTCTTTCATTCCCTCATGTGAGTTCTGCCTGCCACGTAAGATTATACTTAGTGTGTGTGCGTGCGTGTGTGTGTTTACTTTTTTTTAAAATAAACATATCATGAATGTCTTCTTGAATAAAAAGTTGGGTTGTTTTGCAAAATATATTTGTGCATTTCCCCCACAAAATAGAACATTTTTGTGAAAAATGAAACTTTTTTTTTATTGCTGATGAGAAAATCACTGATCTTTGTTGCTCCTGTATAGAGGCAAAAAATCCCATGGGGGGGGGCTGACTTTTTTTTCTCTTTCATTCTTTCTTTTTTTGGCCATGGTGTCTCAGTGTATAAAGACTGTCTGTATCACTGAGGACAAGAACAATTGTAAATGTTTTTAGATCTCTTAAAAGGGAAATAATAAAATAGACTGTGTTGCTTGCTTTACTTCGCTGTGCTCCATTCCTTGCTTTCTGCAGTTATTCTCAGGCCAGAATGAACTGAACTATGACAAACAACAAAGGACAAAGATATAAGAGAGTACAGTATAGAACATTCTGTGCTATTCCATGTTCACCTTCTCATGTGAGGAATTGTTTTTGCCCACTTCATCCCTGATTTTACATCTCATTGATTAATTAATTAGCCCCTTCATTGCTTTACAGTGGGAACTGCACCTCTCTCGCCATGTTGGTGGACATCAAATTCCATCAGCACTAGCCAGCATAGCCAATGGTGAGGAATGCTGGGAGTTCTAGTTTAACAACCTCTGAAGGGTTACAGAATCCGTTTCTTGCTTCACTAGAGAATCTCTCTGTTGGAGGTGTCAGAATTTCAGATGCATTTTAAATGTGGGACATCAGTGGGAACAAAGAAACCCATTGGCTTTGATACAAAATTTTGCTGTATTTTAAGAGCATGTAAGAAACAAAAATAATATGATAAAAAGATACAAAATGAAGTAGGTAAATATTTGATTAAATACAGAAGCCAGCTGTCTGCAATGACAATTCCTCTTTTTCTTCTTCTTTATCCATTGCCTTACTTGTGTTTCTGAATTTGAAAGTCTGTGTGGAGAAAGGGCAATAAAACATTAATGATGTGTTTTATGCAGATTTAGAATTTACGATGGCATTACTCGTGGGAACCTATGATTAATGATCTCCCACAAACCTGTTCCTTATAGAAAGGACAAGCTTACTTGATGCAAAGGAGAGACCCTTTGTGAGCAATATAATGAAACAATAATAGGGAAAGTGATACGGCACTGGACTTGTGCAAGATGTCTTGCTACCTGACACAGAACAGAAAACTGTGTCCTTTCACAAGCCTAAGAGCATAATACCCAAAGCCAATCACAGTTTGCATCTGCAGCAGATGACGTCACAGGTACCTCTTCTCTGTCGTGGTAGTAAAAATTAAGCCTGAATAAATTAAATAGGAGGAAAAAATTCTGCTCTTCCATGACATTCAAAATCTGCTGCCTGAGGGAGATGTTTTGCTCTGATTAATGGTAGAGATGGTCCAATAATCACATTAACCTGGTGAATGTGGTTAAATTCTTGGCATAAGAGAAGATGTATCTTAGGAAATAAAATAATGATTCTGTTTTAAGGATGTGGCAACCATTTTATTTAATTTATTTTATTTAGGAGGGAGATAACAAAGACACAAGGGAGGTTAAAAGCAGGAGAGCTTTTATTTATTAAGTTTTTTTTTTTTAAAAAAGGGAGGGTTTTTTTATATAATTTGACATGCTTTTTAATGTTTATTTACCACCCAATTGAAATCCACTACATTTAAGCCCTTTATGTCAGATTTGACCTCTCCTTAATAGAATCAATCTGGTGACAGGCTTATCCATATCCTAGACACTTCAAGATATTAGCCTTCTTCTGAAGACTGGAATTTAAAAACTATGTTTAGTCTAAACTATGGCCACTCTCCCACTGGCATCCTGTTAGTGACATATGCAAACATAATTCTACCTTACTCATAAGGCTTTTTGTTGTTGCTGCTGTTGCTGCTGCTGCAGAAGTTGGGATTCTCCTCCTCCCTCTGCCATGACCAAAGCTGGCCCTGCACCAGGACTCACCACATTACTATAACTGGTCCCCAAGCAGCCATTCTGTTGATGGTGGAGAGTGGTTTGGTCAGAGAGATCCCTGGCCTAGCCAGACACAGACAGGTGACATCATCTACTGAGACTTGTGGAGGAACGGAGTGCATCTTGGTGGAAAATGTCCTCAGTCTGCATCTGGCTATGGGAACATAGCCAGACACTTCAGCCATTTCCGTACTGGACTGTTATAGCACTATTATTCCACTTGCAACATCCTATAGACCCTAGGGTTTGCAGTTTTGGGAGGGGCCACCTGGCCTCTCCCAAAACTGCAAACCGCAGGATTCCATAGGATGTTGCAAGTGGAATAATAACGCTATAATAGTCTAGTGCAGAAATGGCCTTCACTGATTTCCCCCCTCCCCATTATTGTTCACCAGTCATGTCTAATATTTTTTAAACAAAACATATTTTTGTTATTTTTATAATATGCCTGTATAGTATGTTCTTAATATTGTCAGCAGCTCTGGGAATAATTCACAGACCTCTCTATTAGTTTTGAAGAATAAACCAGTGTATCAGTGATGTAAACTTGAGTCAATTGGCTCAGACTCAACTTGCTTCAGTGACTCGACTTGGCAATAAATGTCACACTGACTTGACTTGCATATTTTTAGTGACTGACTTGCTGCTCTTGGTTCAGTAACATGACACATTCATCTGGGAACCTTACAACTTTGAATGACTCTTCCATATCTTCTTGTCTACTGGTCATGTGATGATCTGTCTCAAGCACAAAGCTTGGGCCATTTCTGGAAGTGGAACAGCAAACGTGTTAGGCAATGGGCTTAACGCAAGGTTGAGGTCTGCTCAGCAGCCTATGCTTGCTGCATATTGAAGAAGCTTTTTAAAAGTTCTCCTAGCAGCAAAAGGCAGAGCACAGGGAAGGATCCTTTCTTTTAAAACTTTTGAAGGTTCAGTAATGGGGAGTAAGAAAGATCCTATTCCCCACTTCAGAAGCTGACTCCATATTTGAGACTTGACTTAAAGGTATCTTGCAAGGACTTGAGATTTGACTTGAGACCTGAAGGTAGAAAGCTAGGACTTGACCTGAGACTTGGAGTAAAAGACTTAAATACATCAATGGCCTTTTGGCTAAGATCAAGTGAAGTAAGTACATTGACTCTTAGGCCAGATCATAGGCCTGCTGTGCCAATACAGTTTCTTGTCATAATCACTATAATCACCAGTGCCAAGGCTGAGAAGACTGAACCAGGCCTTAAAAGGTTCTTGTTTGAGCCTTGAAGCCAGGAATTGATAATTTCACTGCCCTCTATTGGCCTGACACAACCTGAGCCCTGGATCAAGACATAAAAGTGCTCTAATAATTAATCTTTGCTCAGTATAAACAGGACTGATGAGTAGTGAAAGGTGAAACAGCTCTAATTCTAAGGACAGATGATTCTCTCACCTTCTCTAGAACTGTTCCCAGTTTCCTTAATTTTCTGCCAGACAGATATCACCAGTGCAGCTTCCCTGTCACTTGAAAAGTTCAGTACTGGAAAAAACCTGAGCTTTCTTTTGGGGGGCATGTTGAATCTTCTCCACATGAGTGTGCAGAGCAAGCACATGTGCACCTGAGAACAGCATGATGCTGACACAGAGCACAATGCTAGGGGTAGAGCACTCAGAATTTCCTTCCCCTGAGCCTTGAAAGCTTGCTGTTCTCATCCCCTAATACCCAGATGCCTGAGTGTGCAGATTGCATGCACATTTACTGTAAGCAATATACACACTTGCAGGCGGCAGCTCAGCCAGGTGAACCAAAATTAAAAACCTCCCTCTGGCAAAGCTATTAGAAGCTGTGCCAAGCTTGCCTCAGCTGGAAACAGCTTTTCCCCATATCTTACGGAGTTTCATATGAATTGCTTTCTCTTCCAGGAGGTTATAAATTCTCTGGGTCAGCAGATAAAACTGGAAGAGGGGAGGGAAAAAAATCAACCTCAAATGAAAGACATCTATTCTTTGCTAAAATGAGCTCCCAGCGTTTTTATTGAAATCAGATTCCATATATGGTTGACTTCAAGGATGTGTTTCAGGAGCCAAAAGCGTACAGTACTGCAATAAGTCTGCTGAGCACAAACACACAGCATTCCCACCCAAAAAGCCAAAATGAGAGACAGTTGATTCAAGGGTTAGATGGCACTTTGGGGATCTGTGAATGTTTGGAAGGAGCAAGTATATGATGGGCTTCTCCACTGTGCCTTGAGTTGGCCTGCTCCTGCTTTTATGGCACAGTTTTGGGGGTGGTGTTTTCTTCTTCTTTTTGGTAATTGACTCTTTATAATCATGATCTGTTGTCTCTTTCATTTATCATCAGATCCTTACCTCTGGAGAGTCTGTTGCAGTAGTGAGCAACATGCCAGAATAAGAGAAAAGCCTGTTTTTCAATGCTTTTAGCAATGTGACCTTAGGTATTGATTTATAGCCTGCTGCAGTGCTTCAGTGCAAAAAGGGAACTGTGGTAATTAAGTTAGTATCTGCACTTTCTAAAATACTGCTGAATTGCAACAAAGAGAGACCCTTTATTTTTCCCTGCTGTCTTTCACTGAATGCAAATGCAGGCACTGACCCCTGACCCAGGGCTGTTTTCCTCAGCTGCAGCTGTGATTTTTCTTCTCTTTATGCCTTTAGGTACTGATGGACTCAGAAAAATTCATTAATTTTGTCTCCTAACTTCCTTTTCTAAAAACTGGCTCTAGCACAATTTTATACCTGGAACTGAATTAACCGTGATCTTCACTTGAGTTTTCTGTTAAGAGGAAAGAAACAGAACCTTGGAAAAAAACATAGAAATGTCGTTGAGGAAATTATGCTTTTCCTCCTCCCTGAAGGAGGTATTTCTGCACGGAAAACTTCCCAACTTGGCAAGGTGTATTGTTCCCTTGCCCCCTCCCCAGTGAAAAGCTTTATAAAAGAGATATAACAAAGCAAATACAATGAGAATTCCATTACACTCATTAAGCAAAACATAGCTACAAAAGGTAATGGCAATAAAACCAAATACCTTAGGGTAAACATGTAAATGACATGGTAATGTATGCAGATTAGCACACCGTGTTCAGTGACCATAAAACTCCTACTAAATGCATCTAATTAAAGATAGGTAAGATGTTGCCTGGTGTTATGCAAAAGTCAGTATATTATTGCAATTATAGGAAGTATGCCTTGAGGATCTTGCTTTATATCTGACATTCCAAATAACTTTCTCCTCTCTTTGAATTTTTTTCCACTGCCCTGGAAGCAATCCCCTTTTTCTACTTTTTCCAAACAATTCATCCTAACTGAACTGTAAAATTTAATAATGAAACCACAGAACTGGTTCTTTAAACACTATTGAAACCTGTACAACTGAGAGCAGTAAGCATTGGACACGAAGTAGAAGTTACTTCTAAGAACAGCTTATAAAGACAATTCCTGAATTAAAACTTCACATATTTCTTACCTGGGTCACATCTAAGTCAATTATTATGGCAAGACTCAAATTTTGGTTGAGTATTGGTCCCATATGTTGGTCCATTGTGGGGAGTGATGAAATACGACAACATTAGCAACATGGCACTCTTTTCTTCTTCTATAAATGCTCTTCTATAAATACTCACAGTAGAATCTATTTGTTTGTATAATGTTTCTGCATATTTTAAATGCTATACAGTTTCAAATGCTGTTTCTGCCTGGAGCCTTCAGAAATCGGCTGGGTTAAAAATCTCAGTAAATGAATTGATTCATTGTGTGGCTTCAGAACTGAATAAAACTGGATATATCAGTCCTTAGTCTGAGTAAAAACTATTTGGTGGCCTTTAGAGGCACTTTCCTTAAAGGTTTTCTGTAAAGTCTTTTCTTACTTGAAGGCCAAACTGCAGAATAATGCAAATTAGACAAGACTTTCTCCGTCTTAAGTATTCAGAGATATTCATGTGACAGCAGAATGAAATTAGTCACAGCTAATAACTCAATCATAATTTTTTTCCCCTCAGTCACATGCTGGGAATTGCAGTTTGCGTCAACATAACCACAAACGTTGAGGAACCCAGTGGGTTTCATCTGGTTCATTCTGCAATTCTGAGCCTATAAACTAGAGGCGGGAGTTGTGTAGCATTCCACAGGCAACATTGTTTAGGGCTTCTGGGAGTTGCAGTACAACAATATCTGGAAAGCCACAGGATCCCCCTGCCTGCTGTAAAAAGAAAAGTGTCCATTTTTACCAAACATTTTTACAACACAGTGACAGTTTACTAGTGAAAATCCTCCTTACTGCCTTCTTTACTACCTGCTGAGATGACTCATATGACAAAGTTATCTTGGGGTGAAAACTGAGCTGGTGCCTTGAACATTTGGTTGATGAACAGCCATAGCTGAAGTGAAATCTGTTGAGTTCACAGAGGTTGCTCCTTTTTAACCTGACAAATCATAAACAATTGGGGTTATTCATGGGGGAAATGAGGGGGGATCAAAGGCTCTTATGGTGATTGCAGTCAGAGTTGGTGGTCAGTTGCACATTGTCAGAAAACAAGTCACTGGTTTGCATAATATTTGCATGTAATATTAATGTATGTGTATGGTTTAAACTAAGAAATAATTATTATAACTTAAATAAAGTACAATACATATAAAAAACAGCATAGTGTAGTGGTTTGAGTATTGGACTATAACTTCGTAGATCAGCATCTGATCTTGACCATGGAAACTGATTAGACAGCCTTGGGCAAACCACACACTCTCAGCCTCAGAGGAAGACAAAGAGAAACTTTCTCTGAAAAAATATTGCCAAGAAAATCCCATGATAGGGATTTGGAGTCTCCATAAGTCAGAAACAACTTGAAAGCACACAACAAGAAGAAGAATAACAACACATCTAACTATAGTGGAGAATGCCAGGAACATGTGATCTGTATACCTGCTTGGTCTGTGGTTCGGGAGGTTGCTGTTGAAAGGCAACATCAAGGCCTAGGAATTAATAGAAGTGTAGACTGTGAAACTTTCAAGCAGAGCAAGAGTAGACAACTCCCAGGTCACCCCAACCTTGTCTGTGCTATTTTTGGTCTCTGAGCATCTCAAAAATTGTGTGTAGGGGAAGATGTATATGGTCAATCATGCTGCTGCAAGCCTCTGGGGTGAAATTGGCCACTTTAGATCATTTTTACATCCCAGCTTGGTTTAGACCCAGGGATGGCTTTTTTCAAAATTGCCTTAGGAGATCCTCATGGGCCACACATTGGCCAAAGCCTGATTACAGTGTTTGCATTCCAATAAAGAACTGTGCCCTGACCATATAAATAGGCATTGATTCCAATAGCAGCCATAACTTGGTTATGGATCATGTTTTGCACGCACATTATCATGTCCTGGCATCTTCTGGTAGGGACTGGAGAAAATCTTGCCTGAAGCATGGGAGAGCCACAGCTATTTAGTGCTAATACTATGACATTAGATGGTCCAAGAGCCTGTTTCAGAATAAGGCAGCTTTTTATGCTTGCTAGCATAGCTCGCAATCGGTTTACAAGAACAGTTCTATGTATCATAGTGAACATGGCAAGCAAACAATGTGAATTGTTCTTCTAGGTGGCAGTTGCATTGCTCTTCTTCATTTGTTCGCCAGCTCCTTGGAGATCTCCTGTACAGCATTATATTTTATGTATATGCAACTATAGGTATTCCACAATTCCCCTCCTCAAAACCCAAAATATGTGGTCCCAAGCATTTTGGATAAGGGATATTCAACCTGTACTGGCATATGAACTTGTTCAGGAAACTGCCTTTTTGATACATAGTAGGAGGAGACTTATATATGCTACTTTTATATGACTTTAAACATACACACACACACACAAACTATATAAATGTATCCACATTTCTTTGCTTCTCTAGATGTGTTTGTAGAGCACCTAACCTAAAATCAGATGACTTCTTTCAGTTCCCTACCTTTGGCAGGTCAACTCTGGTTCCCTTAACAGTATTTTTCAGACCAGGAACTCATTCCAGACAAATGGGGCTGCCACTTGGCTGCTGTTCTTTCCCAGTGCTTAGTTTGACAGAAATCAAGAACTGGTGCCTATCACACAGGCAGCTCTGCTTTCACAACTGAGGAGTTATCAGGTAACTGATGGGGTGAGGTAGGATCTGAGAGAGATGGATGTTTAATGTGATATCCCAAGTAGTAGCATGAAAAGACCCTGAATAACATAATACTTGATTTTGATAAGTAAAGGGAAAGGGTGGGAAAGGAATCAAGAAGGGCAGAAAGAAGACAGCTCAGCAACATTTCTAATGTTGCCTTTTTATAGATAATTGCCCCTGAAGGAGCTGCTCATAAGAAACTCACATTTCCTCTTTGGTCTCCCCACTGTTCCAACTTCTATGTTAAAAAAATACTGTGATCTTCCATTGTCAAGGTTTTGGCTGGAAGCTGGATGATTAGGATGTTCATTCCAGTTTGTACAGTCAGCAGAAATGGGTGGTAAAATTCTCCCAGATGACATACCTTATTTAAAAGTGAAGGAAATTCTTGTACCTAGAAATCTAGCCTATCAAGGAGAAGCTTATACAGTCTAGCTTTCTCCTTCACATTCTCTTTCTCTCATGCTCCTGTTCTGCAGAATAAAGCAGCCAGCTCTAATGAGACCAAGTTAATAGTCACTTTTATTATTAAATATGATAATATGCTAACAAAAGGGGTAAGCATTGTTGTGTATATCTGTCTAGATGGCTCTTGTGGGCTCTTCCAGTTCTATGATTCTATGTTCAGAAAAGGTTTTGGGAGGACTGGGAGGAGGAAGAAGTCAACTATGTAGCCCTATATGCATAGCCTGTAGTTTTTCCAAGGTGTAGCTCTAAAGAAAAACGGGTTTGATTCTGCTGCCTATATGAACTCCCCTAAAACTCCAGAAATGAGGTTTCAGATGCATCTCTGCTAGTTTCTTTAGAAGCACCGTCCACTAGGAGGATGGACAAAACATAGAAGTCTGACTTTACTAGTGCAAGATGTCTAGTTTCCCTAGCCTTTAAGAACATCACTAAATACTTAGGAGAGGATTAGACAGTGACTAGAATCCTGAGTGGAGCAGAAATCCATCTTATACCAGTTTATCACTGCTCGGCTTCTGTTTCCTAGCATGCCCAGGTGTCTTCAAGCTGGGGTTTCTAACTGGGGAGAGGGAGATAGTTGTGCAAGGAGGCACTGGATACTTCTTTCTGCAGTGACCAAGAATATATGCTGGTATAAGAGCAGGTTATTCTAGCACACATCACCAACAGGCTACTGGCTAATGTTGGCTTGAACTTCCAAAACACTTTTGACAAAGACTTTTGAGCAAAACTCAAGATTCTTGATAGGCATAGAATAAGAGGTGAAGTCCTCTTAAGGAACAGTAAATATTTGGGGGGGGGGGAACCTCAGGAAGCAATATGTAAGAATAAATGGTTAGTTCTTGCAATGAAGGGATGTAAACAGGAATTAAGATCCAGAAGTTGAGATAGGACCTTCAGCACACCAGCTCTCCTTCACCAATTAATGAAACAATTTGTCAAAAAGTGCATCCCTGCTTCACTGTAATGTGGTGGACACACTTCAGGCTTTCAGGCTTTATTTTATTTTATACCAGAACCTGGAGATTCACCAGCAGGACCCAGGTGCAAAAAACATATATTTAAAATGGAAGAATTCTGAGGCTAGAATTTGTTTTGAATATTCAAACTAAGCAGGGCTTACATCATAGATGTTTATTCCTGGCTACTCTCTTTTGCTGATTAGTTTCTTCATTTCAGCAGTATAATGGAGTCAAGTGGGGACGAATCATTTGGCTGTTGAATCATTAGAAGCTAGAAATCCTTGTGGATTTATTGCAAGTCTACCAGTAGATCTGATCTATCTTCTTTCCAGTCCTATGCTATAGACCAGGTACTTTCAGAGCAACTGATGCTTTATGGATGACTTGACAACAATATAATCTGGGAGAAGATACCCTGCTCCGATCAATTGATCTTAGAGAAAATTATTGGTTGGCATAAAACATGGTAACCAAACATGAGTCAAATCAAGACATTCCATATGAAAGGTTGACGTAATGCATGTCCATTCCAGTCAACTCTGCCTCCCCCCCGCAAGCTGTGACAGTTTCTCATAGGTGGTCCCTCTTCATCCACAAACAGTTTTTACCATGTCACATATGACATCTGTTTACCAACATTTGACCAACCTTTTCAGTGACTGCATCCCTTTCTCAATTGACTGCATCCCTTTTCACAAATGTCAGGTGGGGACCATAGGAGCAAGCCAACTATCCTGCTTCTGACTTCCATGTGTTCTGCTAAAAGATCCATATATTCACATGACTCTGCTTTCGTGTCTGTTTTTGGCATGTATATTTTCTCCATGCAATCAGGTACTTTGCAAAAAAAGCAAGATCCTCAGTTGTGAACATAAAGCCTGCACATGTATACGTAGTTGCATGTGCATCCGGTTGGAGCTTGAAAAAATTATGGTTTTGGACCACAGTTCTTGGCGGCCTATGGTCGTGGTACCTTGGGGAATCTCAAATTTGTAGTTTTAGCAAAGTAGTTTTTGTTTTACAAGCTCTACATAAGCTATTTTCACACCTTCAGCTAAAGTTGTAGGGGTTGGAGACAAGTAAAACAGGTGGGATCCCACTTCCTCCTCCATGCATTCAGAAAATGTGTGATTGATATGTGTTACTGGCTTGTGTAGTGGTTTATGGGCCACAGTCGCAAGCTCAGTCATACGCACATGGTCACTGGAAGGCTGGCATATGGCTTATACAAAAATAGTGACCTCAGCAAGGCCACCCAAGATGAGATTGGAAGGGATTTGAATTCAGGTTCAGTGCTTGTGGTGAGGAACTGCTGTGGTGGACTTGAAAAGAGAGGCAGGGAAAAGTGGTTTGCCATATAAAAGTTTTTTCTGCCTATTTAAGACGCACTTCAAGGGAGTGGCATGACTTTTTTTGATTAGACCTTATTCATGGGGATGGGATGAGGCAAAACCTGATGATCTTGGCAGAGATGATGTTGCTTTTTTTTCCAGGTTTCCCTTGATGAGTGTTTAAAGAACAGCCTTGGATCTGGCATCACAGGGCTTTTCCTACTTGTTTTACTTCTAAATATTCTTCAAAAGCTTCAGTGGTATATAGAACTTGCTTTGATTCTTCAAGCAAGTCTACCACTGAAGCTTATGGTGGACATCAACTTCAGCAAATCCTTAGATAATTTTCTATCTGTATTCCAAGTTCTCATAATCATTTTGAAAACTGAGAAATGACTTGGTGAACTAGCCTTCACCCAATGCTTTGGCTTTGGAAAGAGAAAGATAGAAATATAGGCTGGCCACATGTTAACTGGTAAGATGTACCAGTTAAATGGGATTCTTCTATGAAATATAAATATCATGTGCATTGTAAGTCCAAACACACTTTGGGCTATTTATTGCAGATCTGTGCACCAAACTACAATACTTAACTCTTGGTTGTCAGTTTTTTGGAGCCTGCAAGTGGGTAATGATCTGACCTACAATTCCTGATCTTTCCAAAAGCAATGGATGATTAGGAGAACCATGACTTTAAGCACAAGCTTGGTTGGCTATGCTGCCATGTTCCTTGATTTAGGTGTATACAGAATACCATTTTCTGTACTTCTTCAGGCATCAAAATGTCTTGAACTATCCTTGTGTATCATAGAATTCATTGGAAATCCTCAAGCCTTCCTTGAGAGTTCCTCAAGAAGAATCATTTTTAAAAAATCAGTCTAATTATGAGCTGGGGGAAAGTTCACTCATCATGAATTCAAATACCTATTGTCCTGTAAAACTAACCAGTTGACCTCAGGCCAGTTGCTATCTCCTATTATAATTTACTTCACATGACTGAGCAGTATACACCTGGCAATCAGGAGTGAGGTAATGTAAGTAATGGAGGAGACTCAAGGGAGACTGCAGCACTTTAGAAAGCAGTCTCTTATTGCATGACACTGAATACACAACCTTACTGCAAATACAATGGTGGAATCTGAATAATATGACGGTATGTTTTTGTTTCCTTGTGACCGTAAAGGGTTTGAGGGTTGGGGTGGATGATACTAGTTGTCAGTCCTATCCATTATCTCTGAGAAATGGAAATGGCACCCCAATTCTCTTTTTAAGCAAGAAGCTTCCTTAAAGCTGTCATGCCACACTAAACAATAGTGGATACCGTCCTTTTCTGAAGATCTTGAGCATATTAACATCATATGAGCAATGCACATCATTGTAATACTCTCATAGAGAGCTTGGAATATTAAAAAAAAGCTTGTTCCCAATGAATGTGTGATAATATGTATGAAAAGCAGTATTAAAATCTGAAAGGAGGCATTAGGAAGAAAAACAAGAAGAGTCTTTTGTATAAGTGGCCTTTGAGCTAAAGGAAAATGAGAGAGACAAAGCGAGAGAGGAGGCGGGAGAGAGGCATTCAGAGCTAGCCACCTGCCACAACACAGGACAGTCCAGGCACCAGCTTGGTTCCCCTTATTTGACCTGCTCCAGCCAGACTACCCACAATGCAGCCTAAACACTTGATCTTGCAGGCTGAACTGGAAAGTGTGCACAAGTCCATTAGCACATCGGTCATGTCCTAAGATTGTGCTGTTTTCTTTCTTTCTCAGCTGGATCAAGACATTCTGCAATGGGAGCTTTTAATAGATTCAACAGAAAAGAAAAGAAAGAAAAATATCACGAGATTGCCTTAGTTCAGCACCCTTTCTCTGCTTTAAGCCAGAGTGACCTCAGAGAGCACAAGACTGATTCCGCCTCTCCCTCCCGCTGCTTTCAGACTCAACTCTATCTCAAATGAGTCTTATTTTCTTGCTGGCTTTCACACACCAAGGCACTGTTGTATGACCTAAAAATTGTAAATTATGTCTGTTTAAGAAAATGTCAGTGTTTTTTAAAACAGAATAACAAGCCCTGGAAAGGCTTGGCTGTGCATTTTGCCCCCAAAGTTTGAATGCAGGCAGAATGATGCATTCATCATTCTGTCCAGCAGCAAAGAGACGAATGATAGAGGCACAATGCAACTTCAGTTTAGAAGTAACATGATAGCTGTTTCTTTTCTTTAAAGTAAGATTATCTGGGACATGTTAGTGCTCATAATCTGACATCAGAGAATGAGGCACTATCTATACAGCTCTCCACTTACAAACAACTGGAATATTGAAAGGCCTCTTTCTTCAATCTGAGTTTGTGTTCATATGATATGCTCCTTTAAGCAGGGGGATTGCTTTGAGCTGGGGGCATTTTCTGGCTCACCCCATCTGTTTCTGTGACTCTTTTTCTTGTGCTCTGTCAATATATTTTGGTTTTACCGCCCCCGCCTCCCAAGCAATGAATAGATATCTGAATATTCTTTACCCTCATGAAACCAAAGTCTGATTTTAGGCTTACCTAAAACAACGCATCTCTAGAATCTGAGTATGTAATGTGATCACAACAGTAAATGAATTTATTTCAATGTGGTGGTCAGACCAATAGCGTGAACAATTTCTCTCCTGCTGATGCTATTTGACACACATGGCACTTAAACTGGAGACTGGCTGCCAAATCAGTGTATCCAGCCTGAGAGAAATAGGAGAAAGGAAGAAAGATGGGTCCAAGGAAGTCTGTGACCATTTCTGCAATAGCCTGTTATAGTGCTATTATTCCACTTTCAATGTCCTATGGAATTCTGGCCTTGAGGCCCCTCCTTAAACTGCAAGCCCCAGGATTCCATAGGACATTGAAAATGGAACAATAGCACTATAACAGGCTAGTGCTGAAATGGCCTGTCATCTTCTTAGTACATCATGAATGTGGAACATTGGCATTATCCATTTTGGTTGTTTGTCAAGCTGGCTGAAAAGGAAGGGGAATTTCTGCTCATATCTTTGGAGAGTGAGGCTGCACATTTTGAAGGGTGAATAGATTCCCACTCTTTCCTTCTGCCATTTTCTCTGTTTGCTTTGACAGTGCAGGTGTGACCAAGTTGAGGATATGTGTTGCACACTTTACATGGACATTATCATACCAAAGCTTATGTTTGGCAAAACTGAAAGCTGCCAGGCAATGAGCTTTGCAGCACTTCGTAATGTAAATCTCTGCACATAGAGTTATGCAGTAATTGTGGTACACACATATGAAAGTCAACATGGTGCAGTGGTTTGAGCATTGGACTATGAGTCTGGGGACCAGGGTTCAAATCCCTGCTCAATCATGGAAATCCACTGAGTGGCTTTAGGCAAGCCACATTCTCTCAGCCTCAGAAGACAGCAAAGGCAAACTTTCTCTGAACAAATCTTGCCAACAAAGCTCCATTATAGAGTTGCCATAGATCAGAAATGACTTGAAGGCACACAGCAACAACTCAGTTTTATTTAGTATGAGTGGTCATTGTTATGTGTCAGCAAGTCATTTTTTTACTTATTTATTATACTTACACTTATTATACTTATTTATCTCTAGAACTTTCTCTCAAATGGGATCCAAGGAAGGAAAAAAAAAAACATGCTAAGACTTTAGCTGTAATCTGGTTAGCTTGGAAAAATTTATTCCCAGCACTCAGTAGGATAACCAATGAACGCCTTCGTAACTTTGAATCTGTGGGATGGACTGTCGCAGTTTATAAAGTCACATTTAAAAAGCAACTGGTTACAGTTATCATTTCAAGCCTCCCCTCCTCTTATAGCTATAAGGAAAGTTTTTAAAAGTAGCTGTTTCCCATTTCTCAAAAGTAACAGAATAGTTACTTCGAGGGTGGGGTTAAATAAAAGAAACTCAGAATGCTAAAAGCTGCTGGCTTGTGATTCAAAATACCAACTTATCTGTACATCAGCCATGCACCTAATCCTGACATCATCATCTCTCAAAGCAGATTACAGGTCACCATGTGAGGCAGCACTTGCACCATGTGATATTCCTCCTCATGTGAAGTCTACCCCTGTAACTAAACAGGTATAACTCTGAAAAAATTAGAGGCACTACCCATTAAGTGGCAACCTGTAATGCCTCTTAATTATACTTTTGTTACTGAAAAAGGAATGAATGGTAATTCACTTTTGTATTCTCAAATGTAGAATCAATTTTAATTGCTGTTTTTTATGGCTTTTCTTGTTCCTGTAAAGCCCAGGATGATTGAGGTTGTGCCTCACACCCTGAATTAAGAGTCTGCACCATGTACCATTTGTAGATAACATGAAGACGTGTAATGCCAGCACTGTCCCATTCCCTCTTCCTTCTCTCCTGCATGTTTTTAAACATCTTTGCCTGATGAAAAAAATTCAGAACTGAGATTTTTGAGTTGATCTGATAAAAGTACATGGATTTTGAATAATTAGTTGCTTCTAAATAGTGTATTTCAAGGCCTGAAGAAGATGAGCTTGCCTGCCTAGTATGATGGAGTCTGGATCACATGACAGCAGGACTTACACAGCCTTGGCTGAAATCTTCCCTTGAGAGACATGATTTTCTGCACCCCAAATCCTGAGATGTTCATCTTTTTGCTCATCCTACGAATGACACCATTTTCTTTTTTCCTGGTGAAGGATGCTGATATTTCAATGTCTGCTGCAACATCTTCCCCTTTCAGCGGGATCTTAATTCAGAGCACTTATCTACCCTTTCAGATTTTTAGATGTTATTTCTGTGTTGCTTTCCCCCCACCCCCACTCTCTTAGACTCATCATCTTCTACCATGATACCTATTGGATGGTCACCTAAGTAGGGTAGATGAGACTTTGGCCCTTTCTGCACGCAGTTATTAAGGCGGGCCAATGCGTCTTGCCACGGAGGTCTTCTGCATGTTGGAGTGGACTAGGTTCGGTTTATTTACCTTCATTCTGCACATAATTCCAACTAAATGCACCCCAATGTGGTGGTAAAGCGTGCTATTTGAAAACTCGAAGAAATTGGTTTTTCAGTTTTCCAGATTGATCTGATTCTTACTTTCATCGTTCTGCAGACACGTACATTTGCACCAATGCGAGGGAGGGCTCATGGGAAGGGCCAGGGGTTAGTATGGACTTTCACACATACACACATATGCAATGACGTATTAAATCATGCACACACACAAAAAAAGAGCCAATCACAGCTGATGGGGTGGGATGAGGGGAGTAGCAGGAGTGGCCACGGTGGAGGCAGCATGGATTCATGAACTCACAATCCTCCGAATCAGAATGGAACACATGCAGTAGCTGTGCGGAAGGAAATGAGGGAAAGTCCACCTTGTTTCGAGCCCAGAAAATCCGGTAAGAAACGACACAAACCGATTCACCAGCCTTGTGCAGAAAGGGCCTTTGCCAAGTATGTTTACATAGAAGGTATACATATGGTCCTCTGGCCTGTCTTTAATGATGCTTCTGTCTTCTATGGTTCTGGACTACCATTAGCCTTCTGAACCAACCCTTGCTTGCTTCCCTGCCTCTCTTTCCTCTCTCCTGCTTATCTTGACCTTGCTATTGTGTTACTAAAATAAATAGGGGAAAGCAATCCATTAAGAAAATGACATATTTAAACACAATATAGAATGTAGTGAACAATATGCAGTCAAAATGAACCAAGTAGTCAGTGTGAGCATTAAAGTAAATGGGAAGGAAATAAATAGATTGTGTTTTGTGGATAGAACAGTAGCTTGGGCTGAAAAATGGAAGGAAAGCTGCAGAACACATTAAAGCCTAAAGCCACAGCCTAAAAATAAATAAGAATAAAACAGATGTTATTGACAGGTAAAAGGCCTGCTGTTTGAATGGGGATATATTATATGTCAGAAGTAACCTGAGCATGTACAAGACGTAAATACTCTGGGTGGCCAAGATAACACAGAACAGAGGATCCAGAGCAGAAATGGAGAGTGAAGCAGGTATGGAGAAACAAATGCTTTGACAAGAAACATCTGAAAATATATTTACCTATGAAAAGGAAATGTATAAAATACATGGAAAATACAGCTGTGCAGCTATGAAACATGGGCATAAGAACATAAAGAGAACCATGTTGAATCCAACCAAAACTCTATCTGATCCAGCATTCTGTTCACATAATAGTTAATCATTTGCTGATGGAAGCCTACCAGGAGCATAGTAGTGCAACAGCACCCTCCATCCCATGTTCCCCAACAAATGATATAGAGAGGCATACAGCCTAATACTTGAGTGATGTATAGCTATGCTGAAGAGATGGATATACAGCTATCAAGAAGGCCCTGATTTCTGTGTATTTGTTCAATCCCACCCCTCTTTATATCCATCAGACATAAGGGCAGAGGGCAAGTGAAAAGGCAGCAGCAACAGCATGAGTTGAGGGAAGTGGGTTCACTTGGGTTGTGTGTGAAATTGGGAGTATCTTGCTTAAAATCCTCCCCACATAAAAACCCTGCAACTGGCTGAAGCAAAACCTTTGGTCCTCCAGATGTTTTGTTCTCTAACTCCCGTCAGCCCCAAACAGCAGTGGTGGCCAACGACTGCAGAAATTGCAATGTAAATCATCAGAAAGGCTAATAATTATTGTCCTAGAGTTTGGAGACAGGTGTTTACAGAGAATGGTATGGAGAGAAAAAGTAGTGCAGAAATATTGGACAGAACTACAGAGGGAAGAGGACTGATGCAAAATGTAAGTAAGGATGCTGAAATATGAGAGGACTTTAGAACAAGGAACCAGCTGCAAAAGGCTGTAATAAGAGAGGCCGTAAGACATTGGTGACCAGCTACAGTGAAAAGAAAACTAGAAAAAAGACAAGGAAGAGGGTTTTGTTTTTTTTTAATCCGGGCCTTATATGGGAATGGGTCAGTTTTAAACAAACAAAAAAATAAAAAATAAAATAAAAAAATGATGGAGAGTGAAAAAATTAAGCATCCTTGCCACATATGTACTGCCCTGATCTAGTTCGCTACAATGCTCCTGCTACTACTTTATAAGTTTTAAGAAGACTTTAGTGAGATCCAGTCACAGTCTCCAATATATGTGTGGTTTGCCTTTTCCTAAAGTAAAGCAAAGAGGAGAAAAGGATGCAGGCACATGAGGAACTGAGTAAGTTTACAAAAGACAGGAAAAGGTAAAAGATTGCTGAAAACCAGCCCAGATCAATATAAGGTTTGGTACACAAAAACACCAACTATGTTCAGTTTTACTATGAAAGTGGATCAGATATTCATGATACCACTGGTATTCATAAGATGTGGCCACAAAGAAGAACAAAATATACCAGTGTTGGAATGGGAAGCATCCATAACTTTATTAAATTAATGAACACATATCCTTTTATGTGCCAAAGCAAATAATGTGGTTAAGGAAACAATTCAGAGAGATTTTCCTCCAAGGAGCCCTGTGTGTGCTCCCGCCTGTACTTTGCACCATGCTGAAACCTACAACCAGCTCAGCTACTGCATGCTTGAGTCTAGTTAGAAGTGAGCTTGGGATGGGCAGCTCGTCTGACACATCCATCATTGCAGTATGGTTTGGTTTCTAACTGCTCATCTCCTTCTTCTAAGGGCGAGAGTGTGTGACATGGCCAAGGTCACCCAAGGAGTTCCATGGCTGAGTTGGGATTTGAATTCTGGTATCCCAGTGTCCTGGACTAACCATTCTCAGTGGGGCTATATGGCCCCAAAGGGGGCCTTGATACATTTGAAGAGGGTCATAGACTGGCAACTGAAGGGAGCCCCAAGGGTTTATAGGTTTGCAGAAAAGCACCAAGTTCATGGAATGGGCTGAAGCAAGCAGGTACAGTAGGACTCTGGGGGCAGGGTCTCACCAGCTGCCTCAACCAAGAGAGTGCTGCAGTTGTTTTTCCCCTGAACCACAATGAGTAGCAACTTGGAAATTCTTCATTTCGGGTGCTGTCTGGCTTAGAAGGTGCCTAACAGACTTTTATTTTCATAAGACTTTTAGAAAGTTTTGTCCAGTATGTCAGAATTTTCAACTTTTCTTGTTTTGTCTATCTGATCATTTCATATCCCTGTTTGACAGAGGGGTCCTGTAACCTGAGTATCACTCCTAAGGGTGATGTGTACCAAAAACAAACAAACAAGCACCTTGAGAATGGTTGTCCTAGACCAGGGGTGTCAAACTCAATTTCATCTTGGGCCATATCAGTATTATGGTTGCCCTCAGAGGGCTGGTTGTATCTGTAAGACTATATAAATGTATCTACTCTTTAATCATATTAAATAATTGCCTCTGCATTCAATTATTACTAGTTTTAGTAATAACTAACTTGAAAACTAGAAGTCTAGGAAAAATAATGGCAAGCAGACAGTCAAATGTACAACTATTGTACAATTTATTGAAAAATGAATTTTGAAAACAGAAAGTTATTTTTGTTAATCATCAGACAAATATTACCAAGCACTGTTTATGACATTAACTTTGTTTAACCTTTTGGTCCCAGTTGAGACCCCTTCTGTGCTTCTTTCTGTAACCCCGTCCCCTGTAGCTATTTCTGTCCCCCTGCCCCTCTCTGTACCTGGTGAGCCCAATCTCCACATTGTGAGGTCCCGGCTGCCGGTATTCTGAAGAGGGGTCCAGCAGCCAGCACTCACAATCTACTTCTACTTCTGACTGCTTCTCTGTCCAACTCTTGTAAGCTGAACAGAGCAATGCCATGGTAACAATGCTCTGACAGCAAGACTTGGGCAGAGAAGCAGTCAGAAGGAGAAGTAGATTGTGAGTGCTGGCTGCTGAGCCCCTCTTCAGAATACTGGCGGTCAGGGCCTCACAATGTGGAGATTGGGCTTGCCAGGTGGGGGGAGTGCTGCAGCTACAGGAGAGGTGTATGGGCCATATGAAATGGCCTGGAGGGCCTGATTCAGCCCATAGGCCTTGTGTTTGAGACATGTGTCCTAGAACCTCATTGAAGCCACAGCACCATGCTGTATCTCTAAAATTCACTGAAGGCGACTCTTTTCTAAGGATTTCTTAGCAAGATTCATTTTGAGAATGTTTGCCATTGTCTACCTTGTAGGTGGAGAGAAGGTAACTTGCCCATGATCACCTAGTGGGATTCTGTGACTAAGTGGAGATTTGAACCATGGTTTCCTGGAGTCCTAGGCTAACATTCAGATCACTGGAATCAAGTTTAAGTGTGAGCAACATGGCTGAAAGAAGCAGACCTCCCTGCTTTCTTTGTCTCATGGCAAATCTTTGATCTCCTTGTAAATTCTACACAAGGATTCAAGGAATTTCAATGAATGGGGTGCGTTATGGGCTAGACTGAGGAGAAAAGGAGGACCCTGCAAAGATAGGCAGAAGGACTTTCCACTAGTTCCATTAGCAGAAGGCAGCTTCTACATCCAACCCACTGTGTTTTTTGAAATGGTCAGGAGCTAATGAATCTGTGCTGCTCCTTATAGTCTTGGGCTGAATTGACACAAGGTCTGTAACCCAGCTCTACTGCATAGTATATTTGTCCCAGCTTGACCCCTTGACTGCCCCCACACAACTGTATTGATCCAAACTGATATTAGTTTAGAAAGCCACATGGGACACTCATTATATAGCCACATCAGTGCAAGGGAGTATTTCTACTGTGTGCATGTGGGGGACAGTTTATGTCCTGTCCTATTACCACAGCATTTGCGTTTTTTATGGGCAGGGATTCCTGCCACACATGTACATATTTGCATATTTGCTTACTCAAATAGCCCTTCTCTATTTCCCCATCATTCTTATTGACACCTCTCCACATACACACTTCTAAAAAATGAAATGAGTAGGGCAGGGGAACTGCCAATATGTGCAATGATAGATTGATAAGAAGATGTGCTCTCAGATATCAGACTTAAGAGCTTTCTATGCTAATACCAAAATATTAAACCTGGCCAGGTAGGAAACAGTCTGTGCATTTACTTGAGCAAAAGTAACTGGAGAAGTGGATACTATATTGAGTTTCAGTGGATACATAAAAAATCCATAATGTTTATTAGTTATTAAAAGTTAGAATTGAATGGAAACTCTGCTATGGTATGATATTGTAGCCATACCAATCTATCTGGAATTCTTTTAATGAGAAGTCAGATGTGATGCAATGAGGGACGTATAAAGAAGAGGAACAGAATTTCAGAACAGTATCCATTTATAAAGGTCAAGTGATGAGATTTTTCTTAGGTCATTTCCACACTAGGCCGTTATAGTGCTATTATTCCACTTTCAACATCCTATGGAATCCTGGGGTTTGCAGTTTAGGGAGGGGCCTTTGAGGTCCCCCCTAAACTGCAAATCCCATGATTCCATAAGATGTTGAAAGTAGAATAATAGTACTATAACAGTCTAGTGCAGAAATGGCCTTAGTGGGCACATATGCTTCTACTGTCCTTGTATTTTCCAAGGACTTGTTCTCACAAGCTTCTGTTTCTCAAATCATTAAAAAAAATGATGGTAATAAGGTTTGGGATAAATTGCCTAATTCCAATCTGTTTCCATTGTCTCGTCCGCCCCCAATTCCTGCTTAGACTCCAGGGAATTTTCCATTACAGCCTCAACACAGTTCCATTGTGACTAGATCATCATATTATTAAAATTCCTGTTGTCCTTACTACTAGATAAAGAAACAAGACCCTTCCCCACATTCAGATAATCTTTCAATGGCAAAGGAAGACAGAATCCCATTCTTGATCTTGTTGAAATACATGTTTCATGAAGGTTTGCAGTTGATAGGTCAGGTGTGCAGCAGTCATCTGATGGATGTGAGTGCTGTATGTCAAGTCCAAAGCATGAGATAAAGTTAATTCACTTGCTAGCCAATAATCGTACAGTCATTTGTCAGGCATAATCAAATGTAACTTGAATAGGCATCATTAGACGTTGTATCCTGAATTTAGAAGATAACAGATTATTTGAACCTTGGGAAACACCACCAAATGCAAGGACACCTTTTTTTCCTCCATACTTTGTATCTGGATTGTTGCAGCATTCATTTCGTCAGCTTTCCTCTCTCTTATGTCCACCTTTCAGTTCTTCACTTTACTATTCAGCTTGCTAGTCCAAATTAGTATTCTAAACACAAATCACTTCTGTTTCTTTCCTGTATTTTAGGAATGTTATCCCATCTGCAGCCAGACTTGCTTCTTTGCTACTCTGAAATGGATCACTGTTGAATAGTAATTTTTCAAGGCCTTTGTTGGCTAAGTACATGATCCTCCAGGTACTGAACTAGCAGAAAATAGCTCATATAGAAACTGCTCTCAACGTATTGGAACCCACAAGGAAACAAGCCTTAAAACATTAATCAATCTAAAATCCAGTATCCATGATTTAGCACCACTAATAACAAGAGATGAAAAAGCTACTGTTTGATAGCTACATGAAAATATGAAACAAATACATTATATCTCTGCTATTGTACATTTCAAACTCAGCTTTTTAAGAGTAGAGAAAGTGGCCACAGCCTGAGGCTATTCTGATACACATGGTGGTATATAACGCACAGCTATTTCATTTTCTAAAACTGATAAAATTTTCATTCCACCAACCTTTCCAGTGTACAGTGAATTGTCTTTCACATGAGCAAAGTAACTCCGCAAGCAATCAGCTTTGCTCTGAAAACATTCATTTAACTGGTTCCATTATTTATATGCACCAGTGAATTGCTAGATGTTTTTGCAGCTCTTAAATAAAGCAGTTTGATTTCATGTTTATTACACTCTTCTGCAAAAGTATTCAGTATGGCTGTTTTTGTTTAATAATGTGATTACTGTGACACTTCATCATTCTGAATGATACTGTATAAAACAGCTTTACACCAAGAGAGGTTAACTGTAACCCTCTAGATGCTGTTGTACTGCAGATCTCATCAGCCCGAACCAAAGGACGAGAACTGGACAAATGATGGGAACTGGAATTCTGCAACATCAGAAGGGCAGCAGTTTCCATTGTTGCTTTATGCAGTTCTGCACAGAAAGGCTTATTGGTACATGAATGTGTTACAAGACGTAGTAGGACTAAGGACTCCTGCATACAGCCATGGAAATAGGCATATAAAGAATATTCACAATTTTTCTTGTTTTCAGTAAAAAAAAAAAAGAGTGCCTCAACACATTGGTCTCTTGAGGCACATCCTGGCGGGGAAAAATGTTAAGCTGTTATGATTTAAAAAAAAAAAGAATTGGGATATTTTTGTGTAAATTTCTTATTTGTGCAAAACGTTTTGAGATTTTTTCTTAGCTACATTATTACCATGATATTCATCTTTACACCCAAACCAGTTTGGATAAACAAAACCTTCCAGCCATGTGGCTCGTACTGAAAATCTGCTTTAGGAATGTAATTTTTTGCTCATTTTGTTTTCAAAGGATACAAGAAGTAATTTTAGCAATTTTCTTCCCACTGCAAGAACGCCTTCAAGAACTGTGAATTTTGCAAAGGCAATTTGTAATCTGGGCAAATTTTTTGTACAGCATTTTTTGCACAATACATGGGAAAATGCTGGGGAGTGGTGGGTGGGTAAAAGCCCACATGTGTGAATTTTGGAAAATTAGTTCCAAACTGTGAAGATCCAGATCAAGCCAGGATTCCCTTGGTCAGCATTTCCCAACACTTGAGAAACATATTCTTTAGCCATTTTTTCTGAATGTTTTTGAATATTTTTTCCATATTTACTCTATTTATTTTATCTGTAAGCAACTTCTAGCCCCTTGGGATGTTCATTGCTTGTGTGGTATATCAATGTAATAAAAATTATTAAATCATGCCCCTGACCAGCATTAGAACAACTGCAGCACCATGAGCATCCATTTGGTAAAGGAACATGGAAAGAGATCTTTGCTTATGTAAAGTTAGCATTTCCTCCCTGTTTTGTACTCAATAAGTGGCATATGTTGGGCTCAAAGATGCCAAAACTGCATGTATGTATTTATGGGCCTGGGCAGCAAAATAATCTGTACCATACAAAGATATGTTCAACATCCCCAAAGAATGTTTTTCTACAAATGACCACCTGTGTTGACTATTTTATTTTGGTTTGACTGGTATCCAGACCTTCAGCAAGTGAGGAAGGAGGAAGGTTTTCTGATAGGATAGAAACATGAAGAAAATCCAAGGAGTAATTGGTGGGGGGAAACAAAATCCTTGTAAAACTGCCATGGACCTCCTGCTTAGGAGATGACATGCCAATCTGATTTTATCTGTTGTCAAACAAATGGTATGTGATATGCACCCTGGAATGAATACCATTTATATGTGTACCTAACACTGCCCATGTGATATGCAGGTGTTTCAGTTTAAAATTTTCACCTCCTAGGCAGCAGCCAGATTCCTTGACAGGTTATGCTCCATCGTTTTTCAGACTAAAGAACAGACATTGTACAGACCCACAGTCCTTGGCTGTTGATAAGTGTATTTGTATTCAACATTTCATTTTTTTTCAAAAATCAAAGCAACCTCTTCCTTTGTATAAATCATCTAGGCAGATGTTTTCAGCACTGCTCCTTAGCTTGTGAAAGATATTGGAGGTTTTCATAGTGGTTTGATCATCTCAGTCTCTCTGTTATGTTTCAACTAATTCTATTAGGCCTAACAGTCTACCACTGTGAAAGTTGGGCCAAGACTTGTTGCTGTTTTACACAGATCAGCAAATCAAAGTGCGCAGATACCTAAGGCCAGCCAAGTTATGCTGACACTTGAGGAAGAAAATTCCACAAGCATGTCTCCCTGGCAATACTACTACAATAATTAAATAACTAATAATTGCTGTTCTTTCCTGACACCCAAGATCAGCTGTTTTGAGTTGCCTCACACTGCCTATTAGACTTGTAATGGTATAGACTTGTAAAGTATAAGCAGTTTAGGTAGAATACTGGAACACAGGATAAAATAACTGGGTACACTTTGTCAGACCTTCCTGTGAACAAAATAAGTGTACTTTTGAAGAATCTTTATCTAGTATCAGATCATTGCTCCACCTACTTTGATTGGCATGAGGTTTCTGGGGTAGGTTACACTGAACATCAGGGGAAATTATTCTGAGTAATGTGATGAAGACTTGGTAAATGTTATTGATTAAAATTTCCAAGTAACCACCTTTACTCAGCAAGAAAATCCATTAAAATAAATAGGACTGAGTAATCAGCTAGAGTAAACTTGGACCCTTTTCGCACCTTACCTGGTACAGCTGGCATCGCGTGGGGATTGCGTGAAAAGCCTCTGTGATAACTGAAGCCCCTGTCAGAGCTGCTGATGACCAGCAGCAGCTGTTGGTCACTGTGGCTCTGGCTGGAGATGAGTCCTGCAGCTCAAGAGCTCCCCCTGCTGCCATGGACCAAGCAGGCTTGGACATTCCTCTGCCTGCTCCTTTAGGGCAACAGGGATCCGATTCTGAAGATGGTTTGGAGCCTGTGCCAATCAGCCCACAAACAAGGCAGAGACTCAAGAGAGCTGAGCAAAGGGAGGCTTCCTTGATTAAGTTCAAGAAGCAGTGACTAGCCACACCTGTGTCTTGGGCTACATAACTGCCTGCCTGGAAGCTTTCCTTTGCTTGTGGCAAACTTCTTTCAAGCCCTCCTCTTGCCTGTTCCTTGCTCCCAGCACCTGGTTCCTGCTACCTTGAATGGATCTCTTGACCCTTGGCTTTTGGAACTTTGACTATGGCTTTTGCTTGACACTCTGGTAAATGAACTCCCTTGTGTAAAGTGCTTGCTTGTCTCCTCCCGGCTGGACTTTGCTGCCTCTCATGCTCCTTTCTCTGGGCTGGCTCACTGCCCAGGTCTCTGACCTTGACAGCCAGGAGAAACTTGCGTCCCTTCCACTTCCTCTCTGCACCAGCTCCATGCTGGCCAGAAGGAAGTGTGAGCACTCTGCCTCTTCCTTCCGCAGCACAGCCAGATACTTTCCCAGGCTGTGCTCGGGGAGGAAGCGCGATGGCTGTGTGTCCGGAGCCTCCGCACACAAGATAAGTGCGTGTGAGGCACGGGAGCAACGCGCGATCACACACCATTTTCAACAATGAGCCAAAAATGATATAATGCGTGATCGGACCCTAATGGCATCAGGAGCGTTGCACGATTGTGAGGATGTCATGTGGAATGGTCCTTGCAATCGTGTGATGCTCCCGAAGTCATTTCACAACAGGACTGGCATGCGAAAAGGGCCTTGGTTAATTTCTTAGATGTGACTTGTGGATTTTGTATAATTCTAAAAGAGAGGAAAATGGTAGAGAACAAAACTGGAACTGTTTCTCCTGAGCATGGTATCATTTACTGACAGATATTTCAAGACAAGTTTTTGATGAAGATACTCATTTTAGTGAGCCTCATTCTTGAAGAACTGTGTTTGAGTAGACAGATAAACATGTACACTAGGTATTAACATTCCTAACCTAAAGGAAAAATCGTGCCAGATGCCTGATCCAGAAGCAACTTGTAGATGGACAGCGTTTATTTATTAGGAAGTTTTTTCAGGATCAGGTTTTCAGCATGTGTGTGTGTATGTATGTATGTAACTCTCTGGAGCTCCATGTCATAATTTCCAAGCTGAACAGTGTGACATTTCCATGATATATTACACATTAAAAATACAAAGCATCTTCCTCTTGTAGTCTGAATTTGGTTGGCTCAGCTTTGTGAGCTGGAAAAGAAAGAAAGAAGATACAGGAAAATGAATCATGTGGTTTATGAGACCTTACCTCTTCCAGTGAACTGTGAATGTGTGAGATAAAATTTGAATCTTTCCTTATATATATGATTTTTTTTTTTAAAAAAAACACATTTCTTTCAGTGTTTGTGTTGGAGCTCAGGGAGGCAGAACTGGGATGCCCAAATAAATCATAGGATGGTTTCCGCTCTTCATATGATTGTCTGCCAGACGTAAAGCCGCATAGCCAATTTCTGCTATGAAGCCTTTCCACTGGCTTCTGCTTCCATTCTCAGTCCATAAAATGGTCTTTCAGATTGGCAAAAATGGTTATACCCTGATTCAAGTGTGTGTAAGTGGAACACAATCTCACTGTAAAAAAAAAAAGAAAAGAAAAAAAGATCAAGGTTAGGAATGTTTAGGATGCTATCATCAGATGACTTCTAAACTGTCTTCTGCAATGCACTCCCTAAATATACATATGAATAACATTTGGGGGGAAATTATTTTCTAGTCAGGATTGCACTAAGGTAAAAAAAATTGGCATTGTTGTGTGTGTGGGTGTCTCCAGTTTCCAGATTTGTGTATAACCCTACTTGCACATACCCTCTTACATTTCACAGATGAAAACTGGGACACATTTGGCTAAACATCAGCACACTGTGGTCAAGGTGATCAAAATTATCAATAAGGAAGAACACAAAAGCTAGAAGAGGCTTCAGCAGTGTGCTTCTGCCTGAGTCCACTGAAAAAGGACAAAATTCTGCTCCCTTCTCTCCCTCCTGCTGAGTCAATTAAGTACAAACCACTTTTGTACTTTGAACTCAGTTTGCAGCAACTGAAGTAAGCTGAGGACAAAGGGGAGAAAGGAGATGGAAACTGGGAATTTTAAAAAAACAGCTGAGAAAGTGGGATGAGAGCATATTGACTGAGACAACCTCTACCAAATCAGCACAGTTGAAGGGTATGTATTTGAATATTCATCTGATTGTATAAGCCAGGGGTGTCAAACTCAATTTCATCTTGGGCTGCATCAGTATTGTGGCTGGCCTCAAAGGGCCAGTTGTATTTGTAATTGTATCTCTTTCTGCCCCCCGACTCTCTCTGTGCCTCTTTTTGCTCCCCCCCCCATGGCTCTTTCTACCCCTCTGCCCCTCTCTGTACATGGTGAGCCCAATCTCCACAGCGTGGGCCCCCGGCTGCAGGTATTCTGAAGAGGGGTCCAGCAGCCAGCACTCGCGATCCTATTTCTACTTCTGACTCGTCCTCTGTCCAACTCTCACAAAGTGGTAACCCATGGCAATGCTCTGACAACAAGACTTGGACAGAGGAGCAGTCAGAAGTAGAAGTAGATTGTGAGTGCTGGCTGCTGGGTCCCTCTTCAGAATACCAGGAGCCAGGGGCCTGCAATGTGGGGGTCTGGCTTGCCAGGCGAGAGGAATGCTGCAGCTGCAGGAGAGGTGTAAGGCCCACGTGAAATGGTCTGGCGGGCTGAATTTGGCCCTCAGACCTTGTGTTTGACACATGTGGTGTAAGCCAATGCACAAGCTATCCTGTCCTGTCCCGCCAATACATAGGAGAATAGGTTTCCATGCAGTTCAGAGTATCAATACTGTAGGATTCTGGATTGAATAGAAGCCTGTTTGAGCAAATAGGCCTCCCTGCTGCAATTGTTTGTGCTCTGAACGTTCTCATGCAACTTCAAGGGAGATTATTCATGTGTGACCCAAACCTCTCCTCATGTATAGATTTATGAAATTGCTGCCTGGGCAGATCTCTAAACAGGTATGTGTATGAGAGTTCAAACCCCAGAATTCTGGATTAGTTGCCAGAACACTTTTGAGCTGAAGTAGTTTCAGTAAAAGCTGTCATGATAAACTCCAGTATTTTCATTCTGAGTGTGTTTGTAATCTATAACATGTAATATATAATCTATGTGTCCAAAGGAATCTGGTTACCGAGCTCCAGCTCATTGTATTACATGCATGGCAGACAGTGAATGCATGTGTGTACTTAGAGCTTAGAAAAATTCCTTTTTGGACTACAGATCCCAGAACACCCCAGCCAGCACAACCACTGCCAGTGCTGCTGGCTGAAGTATTCTGGGTCACACAGTAACTTCTACTACAAACAGATCTTTCATAATCCCTACCTCTTCCCAAGGTGCACATGATTCCTACCTTCCACCTTACAACAACCCCGTAGTGGGAACTACGCTTGGCAGAGAAAGGGAGAGAAAGAAAGAGAAAAGTGTTTCTGGTTCAAGTAAGCTTTATTGTGCTAAGAAGGAGTTATAGCCTAGGTCTATCTGGTTTTAGTCTTCACAGAGTGACATGGCTTCTTCACTAGACGTTATGACAAAGCTCAGGGTCATATCTGTCAGCATCCTGCCACAGGAGCAAAGAGAGAGCTTTTCCTGTGACCTCAGCTCCTGTTAGACTCTAATGGGCTTCATCCACTGTCTGACCTGCCCATGGCTCTGTGCCTTTTTTTGCTTTGCCAAGGTACCAGAATTGTTGTAGTTGATAACTAGCCATGACTCCAATCCCTTGTTCTCTCCTGTTCTCATCTCCTGCAAATAATGCACATAATGGCCTTCTGAAATGAACATTACATAGCAATAGAGAAAGAAAGAACAGTTATGGCTGCTAATGAGAATCCAGATAATCCAATACCACTTCAGACTGTAGGTGTGGAAATTGCTTGCTTGAATTATACCCTTGATGTTCACAAAATAAATAAACATCAGCATTCAGAAAACTAGCACAAAGCAGATAGGATTAGGTTGAGCATGTATTGCTAAATTTACAAAGACAAGAAATTTATATACATGGCAGAGTTGTAGCTGGGGACAGTAGTGCCTCTAAAAAATGAAGTAGCACAAGGCCACCATGCTCCTACAACACCTTGTTTCTTTTCTGCACCCAACTGTCCTACCTACTCCACCTTAGATCTGACCATGCAATCCATGGTGAAGAAACAGCAATGCCATATTCAGCGGCAATATTCCTTTAAATGCCAGCTGATGAGGAAATAAACCAATTGTGATGCCTTGCATATCAAAGGCATTTAACTGGCCAGGATAGGAAACAGAGAACTGGTCAAGATGTAGATATGTGGTTTCCCCAACTACAAACAAGACAAAGCAAAAATAGAGGCAGGATCATAAAACACATAAAGAGTTTCTATGACACCACATTTCTGCTGCAACAGAAAAAGACTAATGAGACTTGTGAATAACTGACTTGCTCACTAGGCATAACTAGCAAGGATAGCTGATAACCAAGTGCTCCAAGGCCTTCCTCCCAGTTATTTAGGGGTAGGAGGACAGGGGACTTATACTCTCATCTCGCCCTGATGTATCCCTTTTCCAATACCATATCATATTCTCAATAGCTCCTTTTTGTTAAAGGTATCATCCTTAGCATGCCTACCTGCAGTAGTTATTAGTCTGCATGTCTCTCTAAGAGTGTAGTTATAGCATATTTTTATATTATTTCCTGTTTGTCAGTCTTAGCCATACCTTCTCTCTTCCTGCATCAGTTAGTTTGAGTTTGTTCATCATCCATTTTGTAGTTCTAGTTCTCTCTCTCTCATCTATGTTTGAAAAGCACCTTACAGAGTCACTCAACACTACTTATTATTTGTAAATACACTTATATTATATGATTTTACCAAAAGACTAAGCTTGCTTTAACTTTCTACTATTTTGTGTGTAGATAGTGGTGGTGCAAGACTGGCTGTTACTCACCTTCTGCCTCAGAATATTTATACACCATTTGTTAGATATGTTACAATGTCACCTTCTCATGCACTTGCTTGCTTTGTAAACCTCCAGTGTTTGAAGAGAGATGAAAAGCAAAAATAAATTTGGGAAATAGGAAAAGAAATGGAATACTATAGACATTACTTCTTTACTTTTAGAATGTTTAACTTATGGAATTCACTGCCACAAGTCTGGAATTTCTTTTAGTTTTCATTATGAGCTTAAGGCTAAAACAAAAAGAAAAAAAAAGGCTCAGATTTTTTTTTAAAAAGCAGTATGGTACATATTGATTTTACTGTTTTCTTAAAATTTTGGTTTGGCAAGCTATGTATATTATATAATATTGAAATGCAAGCCTCAACCCCAAACTGGAAAATGGCAGAATCCCAGTAGGTCTATTCCACATGATTATTCTATATAGGTAGATCAGCTATAACATTGCTTTTATATATCTAAGAAATAAAACTTCTTCATTCTGGCTGAGAAAAGGTTATTCCTTAAACCTCTTGCAAACAGAAATATATCATGTGTTATTAATTCAGTTCCTACAAAGTAATGAAGAACTTGCAGCCTGTGACTTAGGCCAGAGCAAACTGAATTAATGATTTCCAATTATTGTGGTCAGCAATCGTTATGATATATTTGTTTTGCTTTCACATAAAGCAATATTCTTTCCAGGAATTAAAATGAAACTTACATTGCCAGAATAGAATCGTCTTCACATGACTCCCAGTCTCTGCACCTCATAAAATAAAAACCTGTACAATTCTCATTTTGTCATCTCTTTTTGAAACCTGAGGTTCTTTGTGCCGTGGCTTATATTTTTTTAAAAAATCTTACTTAAACATAGGACAATCATGCTGTGTTACAGAAGCAGAGTTATAGACTTTTGTCTACTTAATGTATTGAGTCATTAGAGAAAAAAAGTATGAACAAAGAACAACAAATAAAACTTTTCTTGTCAAAGATGCATACTAAACATCTCCACAGTAAATATGGCAATTACAGTCAGCAGAATTTTTTTGCAGCCGGAGCTGTGTGTGTGTGTGTGTGTGTGTGTGTATAGAGGAGGGAGAGAGAAATGGATAATGTAATTTTCTTGCTTCCCAATGGGCCAAAAAGTGTCAGCTAAATTCTCTAAACCAGAGTTGATAACTTGCACAGCCCATGGATGGCATGAAGTCCTTTGGGGTCTCAATGTGGACTTGATCCCACAACCCCTCAAAGATCCTGGTCACCCCAAAATTCCCCTCAATTTGTTTTTGACTGAAAAATACATTTGAAAAATTGAAAAAAATGAGTTCTATTGCATGCCATTTTGTGGAGTTTAAACAATCCAGCCCCACAGACAGCTTGAAAGGCAACTGAAAGTGGTACATGTTAAGTCACTCAAAATGATGAACATAAATGGTGCTTTATAGCCTTCCAGTCCTCTAGAGGAGCCAAAAATCTAGGTAGTGTGGCCTTCTGGGCTCCAGAGTGTGTTTCGATGGATGGATGGATAGATATCATATATTTGTCTGTGCCCTGAAGCCTAGTTTCACTACCACCAACAATGAGACTGCCTTGCAATATTGTTTATGGGTAACACTGAATTTCCAGTATTTATCCTTCAGTTTCCTTTTTCAAATTCTCTTCTGCAAGGTGTTGTATTTACCTAACATGTACATTTAAATGCAGCTTAGCAGTGCTGCAGGGAACATAATAATTCTAGGGCAATTGATGGCACACGTTCTTTTTCACCCCAGGAAGTTACTTTCAAGAGCCATTTCCGCTTGGCCCCTCCCAAAACTGCAAACCCCAGGATTTCATAGGATGTTGAAAGTGGAATAAGAGCGCTATACCAGGTCTAGTGCGGAAATGGCCAAGGAAAGGACGACGGCATTGATGTTTTCCCTGATCACACAAGCCATGAGTACAGATGAAGACTCAGCCATGGGTTTTGCAAATATAGTTGATACCTCAACGTTTTTGCATTTAAGCTGATGATGATTTACAGGGAAGAAGAGAAATCTGATTTTTTTTTTTAAAAAAAAGGAAAATACATGATATGCTTAGACAGAGCCCTTTCCCATTGTTAAACGTTTTTTCCTGGGTTAATTTGCTCCATTCCAAGAAGAATTTGTACTTCTGTTTCTGTGAAACCGCCAACCTCTTCAATCTGTGAGCTTTAATCGATTGGTTTGTGTTGAATAAGGTTTGTAGCCCTGAGTCTACATATAGACAAACTGATTACTTTCCACATGTTTCCCAAAAGGCATTCTGAGTTAGAAAGCTGTCAGCTGAATCCATTCTATCTTTTTTCTTTCCTCCCTCCCCCACCTCTTCACCTTGAATCAAAAGATCTATTCAGCTTGTGACCAGATGTGAGCAATCACAGCTTGACACTGGGTACAAACAACACCTACACCAGACATCAGCTTTTGAATTGGAATGGAGCCCTTAATGTGTGGGGGAGATTGCTCTGGTTTATGTAACTTGCACATGAACAGTAGTAGACACCCAGTGAGAACCGTATGCAAGAATCTACACAGCAAGCCCAGAGGCAGCTCTGGTCTCCCTACAAATGAAGGCAGCCATTTTAAAATGGAGCTGGGTCAAAGGTCATAGTTTGACCTGATTGTATAAGTGGTCTAATATGTTCTGTAAGTAAAGATCAGCCAAAAAGAAAAAAAAGAAGGAAAAAAGAGGGAGTATGCCTAGAGACCCAAATTAACATTTGTTTTCATTTTTCAGCAACTGCAGAACACATAGGGGTTATTGAGCTGCTCATTTTGACACTGTTTAACATTCATGATCTGGAGAAAAATAAAATGCTAACCTCTGACCTTTCATTAGAGTGTAGCCTAGAGTAATGGCAGTGAGCAAGGACAGCTTGTGACTGAAAATAAAGTTGCAAAAGGGGGGTTATTCCGTTTCAGAAAACTGAGCTTATTCTGCTATTAGTCACAGTATAGACCACTGCAGGAAAATTTGTGTGTTCTAACTGTACTACACTGACACTTCTGGGTTTCTGGGTTTGCAAAAGCTAATAATAGTGCATTTCATGTATACTTTAAAAGTTTTCCAAATACAGCAATCATTTTATTTGATTTTTTTTTACGCTGACAATTTTGTTTTATTTTTCTATTCTCATATGGCACCTTGATTGCTTTCCAAGGGAAAAAAAATCCTAAAAGTTTTAAAAGAAATACCATTCATGCATGTGTGCCCTACAAAGTTCCAGGCCTGAACATCAGATTAACTCATGGAGGGGGACAGAGGCGTGGCTTTTTTATGTACTTTGCTGCTTCATGTAAATGATTTATGAAGGAGGCTCATGCTATAAGTTCCAAGAAGATTAACTTGTACTCTTCTATATATCATTCTAGAGCCAGTTTGAAACAGGTATTAGTGAGTAACAAATCTGAAGACTGAAATCTTAGGACCCACCTGCCAAGAAACTATGATCTGAAGCATCAGAAAGAAGTGGATCCTTAAATATCTTGGGACCATTTACACTACAGAATTATGGTGCTTTTTTCCGTTCCAACTGATGTGATTCCATCCTATGGAATCCCAGTACTGGCAGTTTAGGGAGATCCTTTTAGAATTCTCTGCTAGAGAGCTTCTCTAGTGCCTTATCAAACTGCAAACCCCAGGATTTCACAGGATAGAACCATGGTAGTTAAAGTATGAGAACAGTGCTATAATTCTGCAGTGTGAACGAATCCCAGGTCACTAGAGATCTGTATGCAGGGAAGAACTGAATGTCTGGCAATGGGGTATTCAGGGTTTCTATATCAGCCAGCTGTGCCAGTGCTGCTTACATTGACTTCTGTTGATGGCTCTGTTGCCAAAATGAGGTGGTAGTTACTCTTCAGGTCATAATGGATTACTTGTTCATCACATCATTAAAAATTTGGCATCCATTTTCATGGCTTCTTCTGCCAATAACCATGTTTAATGGCATCTCCACCTAGTCCTGAGTTTCCAGTAGTTTCATGCACTGAAGCATGTACTGCTATAACACCTTTTTTCATGGTGTAAAATTGGTTCTACACAAACAGAAGAATAAGTAGGAATAAAACAGTCATATGCCAAAGTGGTAATAGAATCGTACAATCTTTTCAACCATCTTCATGGGTATATCATCTCAGCTTGAACTAGTTTTACATTGACATTTTGTGGCATTGTGTTTTCATAGTTAAACAGCAAATCTAGGAATCCTATTCTTAAGTGCTCTTTTATGTCTACCTGTACAAACCAAGAAAGCCCAAATCATCCTAATCAGGGCCAATTTTTAATCATATTCTATACTCAAGGAATTAATCTGTTGTCAAGATTAAAATGTATTATTCTATCAACCTTATGAAACTTAAACTGATCTGGTTAAGTTTTTAGGGAATTCAGAAATTTAGATCAAAAGGAGTCAATCATTTCAGACCCCACAGCCACCTTTATACAATGTGGCATCAGTTTTCAATTTTACCACCCTTGTCTTTCTGCTTCTGAGTATACACCCTTCTTTTCCACCTTAGCTCCTCTTTTTCTTTCTTTGGTCTCTTGTTCATCTTCTTCAGCCCTTTTCCTTCTTTTACACATTAAAGAAAAATTAAAGTGGTGATGCCATTGGTACAACTTGTTCTTGTTAGTCCTAAACCACCAGTTGTTCTGGAACATCTGCCCTCCCTTTCACTTCTTCCTTGCACAAAAGTCACTTTAAGTGGTACTTCTGCTTAAGTTACAAATCACTGAAATGCAATTAGATTGCCTTGAACAGACAATGATCAGTTTCTGGATATTTGTACTCTAGCAGTGCTGTGCACTTTGTTAGTCAAAAATCACTGTGAAATGGAATGATTTTGTTCCCAGCACCATCCAACTCCCCAGACCTCAAAATACTCTCCAACTAAAAAAAAGAAAATCTACTGAAAATTATTGGAAAACTATGAATGTATGTATGAAAAATGGCCCCTGCCCCAGAACATAGTGGCTATAGCTATAGTGGTTATACCTATAGTGAAGCAGTATTTTTCAGGGCATATACTTCCAAAATTATTTCCAAGGGTGCAGTGGGAGATTATATGGCATACATCTAGAAAGGTCTAGGCTCAGTTCTTTTGTAGGTTATTATGTACCTTCAAGTCATTTTTGATTTATGATGAACCCTATCATAATGTTTTCTTGGGAGGATTTGTTCAGAAGGTCTTTGCCTTTCTCTGAGGTTGAGAGAGTGTGAGCTTGAGAGACATGCCCAAGTTCAAGCAATGGGTTTCCATGGCCAAGCAGGGTTTGAACCCTGGTTTCTGGAGTTATAGTTCAATGCTCAAACCACTTAACCATATTGGCTCTGTGAATAGGACTGCTAAATTCCCCTTCCTGTCTGGAACTAGAGCTTGGGAAAGCTACTTTTATGGAGTGGAACTCCCAAAATCCCTGACTATGGTCCAAAAAAATAACCTTTTAAAGATCTGTATCTGCAGTCGAGTAAGAAATGTTCATCTGTATTTAAGGTAATTGTGGCATTAGTAATAAAGCTATTGCGAGCAACTTCTCCTAACATTGTCTAAAATCCTGGGGTGCCATACTGAGGGCAACTATAGGCCATACTGCACTAGGAAAACCAATGATTTTCAGATGCTTCCTGTACATACAAATGGGTGTCGTTCCCCCCTGCACACCAAGGTTTTTCAGTACTTTGTTTTGCTTACAGTCAGCACATTCTTCCATTCTTCTTCATACAAAGATAATGCACTTGGATAATATCAGATCAGATGGCACCATTCCAGGAAATCTGAGGCAGTTATCCAATGGAAATTTTTTGTAACCCTCAGCCTGGCGTTGCAACCTTCTTGCAAGACTATACCTAATAGCAAAGCAGTCAAAACACCACACTGGTTGGAGTTGGAACATACCAGAACCATTCTGCTTACAGTAGAAATATGCCTGTACGGTTGATTTAGTGCAGTGAGAGCTAACAAATCCTATAGATTAGATAGAAAAGTACCAACTGTGCTTGTCAAAATACACTCATTCAGAGCTTGCTGCCAGATCTCTTTTGAGGCGAGGGACTTCTTATGGGTTTCCATACGTTTGTTTGTGTTTCTTTTTCCATCTTGACAAAATTATGTTAAGTAATCAATAAATCTTGGCTGCAATGCATATTAGAAACACTCCAACTGCCCTCGCCTGTGAGGGGAAAAAGAGCTTGCTGTGTATATTTTGGGATAATCCAGTTGGTCCCTTATAGGAGCCAATAAACACATGCCTTCCTCCTAGGGAAGTAAAGAATGTTCACAAATGTTCCTGTCCTTGAGCAGAAAGTTTATGTCAATATCTCAAGAGACCCCATTGAAAAAAATGGTCAGACAGAGAGATTTTTCATCTCTTCACAACAGGAAAAAGACTAGCACATTTTTACTTTATCATCAGCAATAGCTAGGCTTTTTTTTGAGGAAGGGGTGAAAAATATAGTTTTTTTTTAATAAACAATGGTCCTTCCACAAAGCCCTATCATATTTTCACAAAAACTACTACTGAAAGGCAAATAAAATAATTCCAGGAAAAAAAATTGCAGAAAAAAGTCTTGAAAAGAGAAAGCAATTGACTTTCCCCCCTCCTTTCTGGGAGATCAAAATAAAGATTTATATTTCTATTCATTCCTGTGAACACACTTCTCTGGTCATGACAATGCTGACAGTAGTTTGTGTGGGAATACAAGACTGATGTTGGCAGGAGAATGGAATAGTGGTTGTTTCAGATGGTAGCAGAGCTTGGAATTAATTCCTTGTTCCAATAGCAAACGTATAACTAAGTTATATTATGGCGGTAGCCTAATGCAGGATATGTTCACTTCTTTGAAGTTACTTTTACAGTTATTGGGTGTGTCCTAACAAAACAGTAGAGGACAAATTCCGCATAATGTAATAATCCCACAAGTACAGACAACTGGTATGCAAAAGGCAAACATGAACAGTTTACAGATAGCAAAACTGCCCCAATTTGGAAGGGACAGACCCAATTAATCCTCTGCTGTTTCACTTTTTCAGCTTCCTTTAAAATGTCCCAGCTTCTGTCTCTTCCTCCCACTTTCCTCTTTGGCCTCAGTTTACTTCAGTTGCTGCAAACTGAGTTCAAAGTGCAAGAATAGTTTGCTCTCAATTGACTCAGGAAGAGGGAGAAGAGGGGGAAGAATTTGGTCCTTTCCCAGTGGACACGGGCAGAAGCAAACAACTGCAGGTTCTTTTAGCTTTTGGATTCTTCTTCACTATGGCACTTCCCAAGGTCTGCAGGTCGGGAAGGATGGAATAGATGGCCAAATCTTTTTTTTTTTTTTTTTGGAACAGGTATATTTGCATAAAAGCTTATGGTACTATAATAAATCTAAAATACAAAACTTTTCTACCTTTTATGACAATACCACAAACATGGAGGCAGTGATGGCTCCTTTGACAAGGCAGAACTGAATCCACTCTGGGGTTTAGTTTGGACTTATTTAGGAGATAAGGGATAGTGCCTCTATAGTAATAGGCTGAAACCCAGAAGAGATTCACCATCTTACTATCATGGAGCCACCAGCTGTTACTCCATGGGGGCAATCTGCAGCTGGTTGCCTACATACAGTCCCCAGGCACTCTTCCTGAATCCCATCAAAATGTGAGAAGAGACCAGTGTTCCGGTCCTCCTATTGGCAACATCAGAACAGCAAATTTGGTGTTGATTTCAGGAAGGGGGCTGTTTACATGTTCTACCTTCCCCCAGACTGATCTTGACATAGCTATGAGGGGTCATGTGGCAGCTCCTAGGCACTGGCAGTGCCAAGATGAAGCTTTCCTGACAGTAATTCTGGTGACAAAAGTACAATCTCAGTTGGAATTAATGGGATAGAGAGTTGAAGGGTTAAAGATTCTGTTGGTGATGCCATGATTGCTAGGAAACTCTGATGCTCAGGGGATCACTAGTGATGGATGAAAGAGGTTTTAAACTCCACACCCCACAGTGATCCCATGGTATTGGATTGTGTGTGTGTGTGTGTGTGTGTGTGGGAACATCCCTATCCATATGCAATGAAGTGTGAGTTGGCTGAGAGAAAATGTGTGTGTGCGCGCGCGCACACACACAGAGGTGTCTTCACAACCCCATATCTGATATCTTCTATAATGGTTGACAATAAAGATTCTAATATATAATAATTTACATCTGGGGCAGCTGATGGATCCACCAATGTGGGGGCACAGAATCATGCCTTGATCTTATTGCTTTTCCATATCCTGCTGTTGTTCCAGGCTAAAGGGAAGCTCTGCTGGCACCAAATGTCTAAACAGATGGTGTCCAATGCCAGCCAGACTCTCATTCTGCCTGAAGCAACTGTGGGAAGAGAGGTGGCAAAACCTTAAGTGGATTTTCCATTCCTGTAGTGGCAGATCCATTGCTCTCCTCATTTAAATCTATTACCTAATCTTATTTAACTCTTTAACAAAATTCTGCATCCCTCAGTTCCAGTGCAAATAATTTGCAAAAACTTCTAGCCTTCACTGAATTTCTATTTCTTTCCTACTGAATATGGAATAAGAAGCAGGAGGATCAAGGACATAAAATCAACATGCCCTGATTCTGATGTGAACAAACTGCCTGAAAGGTGAAAAGAGGTGGACCAGCTTTCTTGGTATTTAGTGTTTTCTGGGATGTGCTGAAAAAATGGTTGTGGGTTTAGGAAGTGTTACCCTGTATGTTGGGGGTCCCGGGAGGGGCGCCCAAATAACCAAATAAAAACACAAGTTGGGGGAAGTTAGCTTGAGCACTCTCTTGGCTAAACGAGAGGCAGGGTAACATTAGCAAGGATCTTTTAACCCAATGTATACAGCATCAGGTCAGAGAGCGACTAGACAAGGTTTTCAGAGTAACAAACAATATTTTATTAAAAACAAGAAACACGAAAGACAAGACATAAGCTAACTAACTGAGAAATAGAAACGGGGAGCTTTTTGGGAAAGGCAATACGACACCTGGTCTCGTAGTCCTGGAGAGAAGCGAGGTTCTGGGGAAGAAAGCTGAGTGGGGCTCGCTGAGGGGAGTTCCTTCAGACTACCGGCAGCAAGGCGGGATGGAAGTCCAAAGTAGTCCGAAGATGTCCCAAAAGTGGGGACCTTTTATAGGGTGGATTTTACCCACAGGCTATGTTTTGCTCGGTGAGAACAAAGGGAATTTGGAGTTGGACAAAGGAGTTGGAAAAGGTCAAGTTTTGCATGCTGGGTTTAGCTCTTAAGACAATAGCGTGGCCAGCTCGTTAGTAGCCTGACATAAAGAATTGCTTGGCTCTTGGCTGCATGGCTTTGTGTAGATCCGAGCCTAGCAGAGCCGGTTTGCAAGGAGGTTTTTCCCTAAAGCAACGGAGAGGCTTAAATTGCCTGCCTGAATGGGGTTTTGGAATGTATAACCATTAACGGCCGTGCCCGTACGTGCTCGTCCAGGGGACCTCTGCAAACACGTGGAGTAGGGTGGCAGAGAAGGTCAAGCAAAGGCCAAATTATTTGATATCAAAAGGATATCTAATGCTCTTACCAGACATATCATAGCCGTAATAACAGAAGATGTTGCCTTGGCATTGGTTTAGGGTGTGCCTGATACATTGCTCCTGGTCTATTTAAAGGTGTGGATTCTGAGAGTGGTTAGATCTTGACCAAAGTCAAGCATTTCTACTGGAGGTTATTCTCATGTTCTTTGAAAAATATTATATGAGCTTCAGAGCACTGACGTATTGGTTAGAGTTTGTGTGAGAGGGACTGGCCACATATTTAAAAGAGGACATTCTGAACCATTCATTTTGAAATAGGTTGTCTTTTTTTTTTTTTAAAGTACTTTATTATTGAGAGGCTGCACATCCTCTATGCAGGGAAGTCATACAGATCTTTCTCCTACTCTTCACAGTAGATATTGAATACTATAGTCAATAACTTGGTGCAGAAGTTCTCACATCAGATAAAAATCAGAATGAATGTCGTAAACATTTGCTTTCCACCTACTGCTTTCTTTGAGAGCCAGTGTGGTTTAGTGGTGTAGTGGGTGACCTGGGGCAAGTGACATTTTCTCAGCCTCAGAGGAAGGCACAGGAAAATCCTCTCTGAGCAAAACTTGTCAAGAAAACCCCATGCTAGATTTGCCTTAGGGTTGCCATAAGCTGGAAACAATTTGAAGGCACACAACAGCAACAATAATCAAACCATGCTTTAAAGGAGACCCAGAATGAAAACATTATTTTCTGCAAACATTTCACAGATTTGTCCCAGGCCTTTCAGATATTTTGAAATTTTGGGAAGGAGGCTTTTATCATATAGAATTCATGGAAGTTTGGGGGGGCGTGGCAATAGTATATTTTGCTGTCTACCATTTTTGACCCATATGTGTTTCCTAGCACTTCATCTTTTTTTCTTCTCCCTAGAGAAAATCTGTGAAGGAAGCAGAAACAGAATGATAATAGAAAGTGTTTCAATGGTAGCAACAGCAGACTTCCATTGGGAAATGCCTGTGTTCAGAGGAGGCTCAAAAGGGCATGGAAGGGAAGAGGGAAAGAATGCATCTCCATGGCCAATACAACTGAGTCAGTGATCCCTGTTTTGCCACACTGCATAGCAACAAAACAATTGCTATGGCTCAGTTCTCCTGGCCAAACAATGTTCGCCTCACAGACCAAACTCAAGTGAGGCAAAGCAATGCCTCCTCCCCCTCGGTTACATTGTCATTGTCAATTCTGTTTGGTTTATTCTCTCATGTGTAGAGTGAGACAGCAGGACCTCACAGTTTCATCGCCTCATGCTGAAAACTGCTCAATTAGGATAGATGAAGGCATAGAGAATGCCTACATTCATTGATCTGGAACCTCAATCAAATAGGGTCCCATTTCCTGTGAAGACCTATGCAGATTCCAGTTATGTGGGCTTTCCCTCAATCATCTACACTCAACATACCCGTGTTGGGACTGGGTGGGATGTAATTTTGGGGAAGGTATGTTATTTTAGGAATTTGACCAGCAGTGTAGGCCTACTGTCCCATTCTTCACATGGCTCTCCTTCACATAGATAACATAGGAAAGGGGGCTTATGGGTTTCTGTATTGTCATCACACTCCTAATATAATCCCTAGTTACCGGTAGTTAGGATGATTCAGAACATGGTAAAAATGTCAACTGCAACAGAAAAAAAATAAAATTCAGAAATCACAGCAAAGACTAATGGGGAAAAAAGAGATATATTCACTGCCCCATCAGCTTGAAATTAGCTGTAAATGTGAAAGGGAGGTTTATGCGTAGATTTGAACACATGGAAATTAGTAGATCAGTTCAGGGATATAGTGCACCACCCTTCTTCCCATGGGAACAAGAAACAATTTAAACTTATTTCCAAAGCCAGATCTATGACTGTAGATGTTGAAAGACCTAGTGCAGATGAACCCGCTCTATTCCACCCCCACAAACTCCTAAGACAAATTAATGTGAGGCTATGATGCATAATTTCTGTCCAGGATTCCAGACAAATAATTTCATCACTGAAGCACTGGCATGGAAGGGATCAATACAGCAAGCTCAGCTCTTCTCTACACCCAAGTATAAATCAAATTTCATTTATATTTGGGATGGGAGAAATTTAAAATTAAAAAAAAAACAAACATTCCAAGCACTACCTAAATAAAGTGTATGACAGTGCTCCAAAAACCAACACTCAACTGTTCATATCCCATGTTTACTCTACTTATTTATTTCAAATACTGTTTTACATTACCTTTATGGGCAAAGTCCTTACCTTACAATCAGCAATCGATATTTGAAAAAGAGAAATGGACCGGTTTGAGAGAGACAGAGAGAGAACATAATTTGTAAAATATCACAGTTAGTATCTCTGAATTATTTTTTATTCTGTGGCATTTTGCACTTTTTATTTGTGCATAGAATGTGGGAATACAATTCATAGAAACAAAAAAAATATGTTTACAATTAGGGTGCAATTGTGATTATCCCCGCATTAAAGTTGTGAGACATATGGGTCATGACTGAGTTTACTAAACAGAGATTTTCAGTATATGCTTATTGGTAAAATGAGGGTGGATTTATGCAGTTCAGGGAAGGAGTCATACGAGGCTTCCTGCTGTCTGAGCTTTTATTTGTGCTGTTTGGAGTTCACAATAATGAAGCTGTGCAGAACACGAAAATGTCAGCATGCAATCATGGAGCACTGTAACAAATGATAATGCTAGAAGAGGTGGGAAATCTTTCAGTTAAGTAGACATTATTTGATATATTTCTAATAAAACTGATAAGCCTCATTTTTCCAACAGGGAGGTTGGTCACTAACAGAAGCATATAGAATTAAAAAAAAAGTAATGTATCTATTACAATGTAGTACATATAACAAAATAATAATATAGCAAAGCTAAAAAACAGTGCAAAGAGAAACTGAGAGCCATATTTTTTTTTTAAAAAAAAAATCAATAGTAAAATCAGAAGCATGCTGAAAAAGAAATGTGTTCTAGACTCCTGGGTGTTCCACATGGTGCTACCAAAGAGAAATTCCTCAATAATTTTACCACCAAGTAAGTCTGAGAAAGCAGAGACAAAGGAATTGAGACTCTCATTGGTAAATCTTCAAATGTGGACAGATTTAGATGGGAGGAACTGTTACCCTATTTGGTGGGGAACACTGGGGTTGCTAGCAGCTGTACCTCCCCATGCTCTGATATGGCCTAATTGGCAAATATTAGCAGGCATGAAATTAAGTTATATACACTTATGGCCTTTCAACTATCTGGGAAGATGTGCAAAACTAGGTCAGAAGTGACCTCAGCATGGCCAGGTCATAAGTTCACTGTGGATTATCTGGGAAAGCCGAACTTAATGGCTATTCCTCTCAACTGCCTGAGCTCAGAAAACAATAGCCAAAGCAGCAGGCAAGCACTCCTGCTGTGTGCATTTCCTACCAAAACCTTCCCCAGTCACTTTACCCAACCAAGACATTGAGACAATCACAGTCCATTCCATCCAGTTTTTTACTCTGCCAGAAAGCAATTAACTCACACCCCTTCAGGAAGGGAAATAGAGCATTTAAAAACCCTCTGTTTTGATCAGTTACTCTGCAGTTTACCAGTTGCTGAAGGTCTCTCTGCCACTTTGATTCCCAGTTGTGGATGGCCCTTAGAAAACTAGTCTAAACCACATTGCTGCTTCTTCACCACTTCTGGGTTGGTAAATATTGCCCATTTTACTCTGAAATCTCACTATCTTAAACTTTCCTCCCTTTTCCTTCAGTTAACCATGTGATGAGTGTGTAACTATTTGGATGTTGTGTATGTGTGACTGAATTTCCCTCAATAAAACACATTTTAGTTTACTTTTGAATCTCTGGCTGGTTCTTCCTTGCAGAAGACTCCATAAACGTTGGTGTCAAAGATCTTGTTAGGTTACCCTCCTCTTGCAGGCCTCCTAACTTGAGCTAATAATTCCCTACCTTTGAACAGAGGCACTTGCATCATGGGTGGACCCCTGAGTCACCCACATTTTGGGGTAACAGGGACCACCCACAATGCCAGCATCTCCTTATAATTTGGGGAAATTATAGGTCTAAGGAGGCTGGTGAGAGGAGGGTAACGGCAGAGGGACTCAACAGCATCTGGGGGTAGCACAGAGGATAAACAGTCTGGCCAGCATGACCTCAGTCATGTTCTCCAGTTATTAATAACATCCAATTTATGAAAACTGCATATCTCACAGGAGTGGTAGGGTATGGTAAAAGCAGTGCTATGTGCAACGTATTACAAATGGCTGGGGTCAAAGCTAGTATTTTTATATCCCAGTTCACACCCTGAAGGGGTGCGCTGACAAAGCTATAATGGCTTTTCCCATAAGATTGCCAAAAGGTCCCTAAATGGACTGATTGTTTAACTCCAGCATGACAAAACATTGATGGGACTCATGGCGATCTCTTCATGTTCAATCAGGAAGGACGTATATGGAAGATATGGAAGATCTCCACAAAGTGAGGTCAAGGATGCTCTGATTGCTTACCAAACTGGGCAGTTTGTCTTTCATTGTATTTGGAAATTCAAAGAGCTTGGGGTGATGAAAGGATTAGCACAAACCCATTAGTGTTGGGTTTTTCCACCTAATCCTTTCTGGACTTATGACCCTGAACATGTTTCAGGTCAGCTAAGTCACGTAGGGATGGGGGGTTGATGGAGGCAGTTTGCCCCAGGTGGCAATTTTTTGGGGGGCATCCCAGCTCGTAGCCATGCCCCCATATGCTGTAGCCTTGCCCCACGCCCCCTCCACACACTCCAAGCTCCACCACTGGGTCAGCTTGACCCAAAACATATCTCCAGCCAGTGTGACTTCAATCATGTTCTCCAGTCATTAATAACATCCAATGTATGAAAACCGCATGTCTCACAGGAGGAGTGGTATGGTATGGTAAATGAAGGACTTCTTCGGGTAAACTAGTTCCAGTGTTTAAAGTAATAACCAGCACCTTAAGTTGTACTTGGAATCAATTAATCAGTCACCATGGCACAAGGCAGGTATTCTACATGATATAGTAAAGGAGTCACATGGATCTACACTTAACACCAGTCAAGATTTTTGCAGCAGCATATATAATCAACTGATTTGTGTGTGTGTGTGTGTGTGTGTGTGTAGTCTTCAAGGGCAATTCCATGTACAGTGTATTACAGTAGTCTAATCAAGAGGTAACTAATGCAGATACAATTATATGATTTTATATATAAACATATCATGTATATATATGTACTTTTATATGTGTGCACAATGCATGTAGTGAAAAAGACAATGGTCCACGCTAGATGTTTCAAAGAATTAGTATGAAATGAAGCCTAGCTGACTTGCATATCTAAATAGGATTTTAGAGACAGAATGGAATCTGTCAGGCTAGAGTTAATAAGAAGATTTAAGTTTCCTCTCAAGAATCCATAAGCTGAGGTCTGATAGCAAAAAGAGATTATAATTGGCTCAACTATTTTATTGAGGAACAAATTAAATCATATGACCAACTGCTAAGCCCTTTGTTGCCCTCGGCAGGAACAGACATTAGAATTACCTACAAAGAGACATTAAGGAAAACAGAAAGTCTGATTCTGTATGAAAGAACATGGGTACAATAAACAAACAACCCTATTTTTATTTTGTTAACCTTGTAATATAGTATATAAGTGTGTACCCATGTTTATATTGTAGGAAAATAAGTATATATGAAAGATATAATGCTTTCAAAAAAGAGCCACTCTATTCTGTCTGTGATCTGTGCAACATATTACTTAAATTTAATAATAATTATTTCATCTCTGCAGGTCACAGAGGTGAAGTACAGGGTTACGCAAGTAATACCCTTTGTTCATTTAGTTGAATTATGGCAAAGTAGGTCATGAATGAGTGCCAAACTTTTGAAGCAATAGCTTGGGGGGAGGGAGTAGAGAATCAACAAAGGTCAAACCTATATTTTTCTTGGGTCCTCCTAGGAAAAAAAGCAATGTTCTGTTCCATTCCATCATTTCTTTAAAAAAAAAAATCCAAAGTCACTGATAAAGCTGCAGAATTGAAGGGAAATGATTTCTTGAGTAAAGGAAGTAGAAAGGAAGCTCCATTAGCAAAGTGCCTCTCTGCTGCCTCAGCAATTGCCTGCTGATGTGATGGCAAGTCCTTGTTTAAGTTCCCATAGATTTCTTTTCTCCCCCACAAGAGAATAGGCCATCAACGGATGAGTGAAATATATGCATTATACATGTATTCATAAATGAGAATTGATCAGCCTTTGGAATATTAGATTACTTGGAAATGAACTCATTTGTCTTTAGTACTTTTCCCATTAGCAGAATCAGAGTGTGGAGAAGAATGGAATCTTCTTAGCATGTACATGTTACCCTGCACACTCTCCCAGCATTCTTAAATGCAAAGGTCACAGGATGCCTTTCTGGGTAAAATACACCCATAGAGGTAGAGAATATCTTTCACATGCAGGGAGTCCCAGATTTAATTTCTCACATGTCTCTAGACAGGGCTTGGAAAACCTTTGACAGCTGCTGCCAGTCAGTGTAAATAACACTGGTTTAGATGAGGCAGTTACATGATTTAGTGCAAGTCTTATCTTTGAGCTTACAAAATATTATTCAACTATTTTCCAGTGTAATGTTGTGGATAGTGATTTTGGCTTGTTTGCTCAGTAGCTGACATGGGCCAGAATGTGTATTTGATTTTAAAAGTCCCCTTTTCACTTTCAGCCATACATTAACAATGTTCAGAAACGATATCCTAAAGATTAAAAAAGTGTTCAGGGCTTCTCTTGTCAAAATGTACTTCGCTGTGTATTTTATACCAGTTCCTACATGGGGTTATTTCCTCCCCAGGATTTGTAAAAGCAGAAAGTACCTGGCAATATACACATCAAATTACAGATGTGGATTTCCCCCCCCTAAAATGGAAAAATGATGGAAAATGTATCTTGATGCACTTTGCTTTCAATCTTATCAGTCAAATTTTCTACCAAATATCTTAGTTGAAAAAAGCAGGGAAGTGATGAGCTCGTATGGATGCAGAAATGAAACGTGCCTGAAAGAGTAGGGGCAACATACATCGGGAGAAGAGTTAGTTCGTTGCTAATTTGAATCACCTTTCAAGTAGTTAATCTATTAAGCCTAGCTCAGGCTACAACTCTGTTAGAAGTGCTGACCTGTGTGATGGATCGTCACTTTAGAACTGCAATATACGCTGAAGTAAAACTCCATAAAGAGAAAGTCATAGAATTTGACTGTGTGAGTGAGTGAGAAAGAGATTGAGAGGAAGAAAATGTCCTCTGTCCATGTCAGCTAAGTACATGAATGCCATACATTTTTGTAGATTCTTATACTCATAGATGCAGATGTAGGGAACCCTGGTGGCGCAGTGGTTGAATGCCAGTACTGCAAGCCAGAAGGTTGTAAGTTCGATCCTACCCGGCTCCAAGGTTGACTCAGCCTTCCATCCTTTCGCAGGTCGGTAAAATGAGGACCCAGCTTGTTGGGGGCATGTATAGAAATGTTTCGAAAAACATGCTATTTCTAAGATGTTCGCCTCCTCGATCCATATGGAGAGGCGGGATACAAATAAAAAAAATAAAATAACTTATAGGTAGTGGGGTGTGGACATGCTTCATACACTAGAACTCACAAAATCTATAAATCTATAAAATTTTATAGCTCACAAAGCCAAGAACAATGGCTGGAGGAATTCTGTGAATTATAGCCTAACTCTAGTAAATTTTCCATTTTCTAAGTTGGTTTGAATTCACCCTGCTAAAATTATTTAGCTGACTTCCAACATGTCAGGACTAACATAAGGAAGAATACTTTGTTTTGGGCTTGAGTTGGGTTTGGACGTAAACAGCAGAGCTATGTATACCATGCACTATTTTTAAACACACATACATACACATTACAGATTATTAATTCTGTACTCTGTACATTGCAATCATTTCAAATAAGAAGCCAAGAATTCTGCACACTGTTTATGTTTATGGACTAGATTCTCCCTGCTCTTTCATTATGATATGCTAGGGATGGACAGAGCATGCAGGAGTTGACTCTAGTTTGTTCTAGCTCTGTAGAGCAGTTCTGGTAGTATGTATCAGAGATTCCTAAAAATCTCAGGTCTAAGCAGATTGGTTTGTTCCCACTTGAGAAGAAGCGGTGGGAAGTTGGTAAAGCAACAGTTGATTAAATGGATCTATTCTAGATTGGACTAGCAGTTGAATTTATGCCTAAGTGTTTACCTATTTTTAATTCTAATCACCATGTCTCGAGGAGGAGGAGGAATGAAGGAAGGAAGGGAGGAAGGAAGGAAGGAAGAGAGAGAGAGAGAGAGAGAGAGAGAGAGCGAGAGAGAGAGAGCAAGCAAGCAAGCAAGCAAAGAAGCAATGTTACATTAGCAGTAGGGTACCCAAGAAATTAAATGTAAAAAATGAAGAGTAACTAAAAGAATCCCAGCCTTAAAATTAGTCATCTGAAGAAGCTGACTGTAATCCAAAAAATTTATAGGCAGATTCCCATGATCAAACCTATCACCAAAAGTAAGTACTGTTACCATGCCGCACACCTCCACTTAATGATATGATTGGCAATAAACATGATTTAATTGTCACTAAATATAAATCATACACTGTTAGGGCCGAAAAGCCACGCTCACAAAGAAGACTGGCTGAACACAGTAAGTCAGATGGAACGTCAGGGCATGGTCAGGTGGTATCAATCAGGGAGCTCTGGTGCTAATGAATTTGCAAAAATCCCCTCAACAACTCAACCTTCAATTACAATAGCACACAAAATTGTCTCAGTAGAGCAACTGATTGTCATCAGCTCATTTTCCCTTCTTGCCAAAACTCTCCTTTGTTTCCTCACCTGCCCAGCCATGAAGAAACTACCATGATTCCTTTCAGTGCTTTGTCACCTAACGCTAAGGCCATTAGCCCATTCTGGACCCCATTGTTTGTCTGCCATATAGGCATTAACGCATTCCCCCTCAGGGTAGAAACAGGGTATTTAAACTCTGGCCCTGAGCCAAATAACTCATAGTACACTGGACCCAGGCCATCACTTTGCTACTCAGATTCCCATTCTTGTACTACCCTTGAACCCTTAGTCTGAGCCACATCGCTTTGTCTCTTCTCTGCAGAATAGGTAAATATTACCCACTTCACCACAACTTCTCTCTATCTAATTTTTCCTTCTTTTCCTTCAGCTAGCCTTGTGTGGTTGTGACACTTCTTGAATCTTGTGTGTATGTGATTTCCCCTCAATAAAACATACTTTTACTCTCCAGCTGGTGTCCTTGCATTAGTACTGGTATACATAGGTGTAAAAGATCCTGTAAGGCTACCCCTGCCTTTTTCAGGCCTCCCTTTGAGCTAATGATTCCCCACTATTCCACAGAGGCACTGGCACCACAGGTGGACCTTGAGTCACCCACCTTTGGAGGTAACAGTACTGTCTAACAAAACTAAATACACCCTAATTCAGATTCAGATTAGTTAAAATGACATTGCAGAAATGCCTGAAATCTACACAAATATAATCACACTTGTTATTGTGCCTACAAACGGTCACTATTATAACATTTTTGTGGTAAAACTTGTTCAGAGGAGGTTTGCCATTGCCCTTCTCCGAGACTACCAGTGTGTGATGTGCACAAAATCACTCAGCAGCTTTCCATGGCTGAATTGGGATTTGAGCCCTGGTCTCTTGGAGTTCCGTTCCAGCGCTCAGACCACCAGCCCATGCTAGCTCAAATATAATCATGCACATCTTTTCAATGTAAATTTTCATCAGTGATGAGCAAGTAATTGCTTGGGGGTATTTTTTACCTTTTTTCCTTGCAGGTTTTTAGCTGTTTTAATCTATGCCTATACTGGGAGAACAAATAAATATAAATAATTTTTTTTTTTTTACATCCATGTATTTCTAGAACTTTAAGATAAGATGCATCAGCCCCACATTTAATATCAAATGCACTTTCACTGTATTTGGATGATGTAAAGTCTGAGTGTCTCTGTTGGGTCTGAACTTTTCCTGAATGCATTTGCAATACTGTAATCAGTATTGATTTATTACATTATATAACATTTACTATTTATTACATTATATAACATTTATTATATTATATTTGTTATAAAAGAAATATATATTTCTTTTTTCATGTAATCTCCAGCAGAAGCAACTGGTTAAAGGATGGATTGCTTAAGCAATTGTATCACTAGCAGTGATTATCACTAGCGGCTTCAAAGTCAGTGGGAAAGTGAATCTACTCCAGGTTTTAGTATGGGCTTTAAAAAATCTGTCCGAAGTGCAAAAACTGCTTTAGACATAGGGCTCGTCACTTTAGATAGCACCTATAAACCAGACTAGATTCACCGTCTTAGTGATGCCAGAGCTACAAGCCACCATTGCATGCTACTTAATGTATGGGGTGGTACTTCTCAAGCTATCTGACATAGCAGATGGGAAATTTTTCCCCAGTCTTCCAGGGACCAGTATCTTATTTGTGCCGTATTGTTATCATATTTTCATAGTTTCCTGGTAATCGGTGATGATAGTAGCCAAAGGCTCCAGTCCATGGACCATGGCTTTGAGTAGTATTGGTAAAGAGTACATGTTTTGATAGTTCCTTGTTGATGTGATTTAACAAAGGTGTGCTTAAAGACATAGCTCAGGGATAAAGGGCTGACTGGGCTGCCACTGAGTTCACATGGAATGTGGTGACTGCATGGAAAAACGGTGATTCTGTTAAGCTTGGTTGGAAATGAAATGTGCAAATTTGTAGGAAATGCCATCAGTTGGGGAAAAAAGAAATGCTTTTATTCAGAGAAGATATCCAGTGCTAACTAGTTAGTCTCTCTTGAGGAGACACTTCTTTCATACCAGTTTGTTACTTCCTTCCAACAGGCCAAACTCTGGGAGTTGCATTGTTTTCTCAGCTCCCAGGAAAGTTTCTGTGTTTCATGTAAGGAAACAATAATATAGAATTGAAAACACCTACACAGGATGTGCAAAATCTGATAATCTGGAAGGCCCCATGATTGGGGGAGGAGAATGGCACAAAGAGTTTTTGACTGTAAGAAAAACCTGGCAGCTAAGCGTAGATATTCCATCATGTTCAGTGACAAGAAATTCACCACTCCAAAACTCAAGCCAGCAGGGATATTAGAAGCATAAATCAGTCCTAGGCAGTGAATAAATCCACCTAGCCTTTCAGACAATACAAAGCCTTTACTACATTAAAGCATTATAATAATCATGACAATAAGAGAGGATTGATGAGGTCTATCGGCAGCAGTGACCACCTTACACTTAAACAGCTTGATGAATTAGTGTCTGCAGCATTAAAGTGCATTCTGTCTTTTGAAAGCACTTACATTTGTTGACCAGATCTCTTAAACCTTTGCATTTGGAACTGGGGGAGAGCTGAATTATGGAAATGTAACATGCTTAGAAAAGGAAGCCATAGACTATCACCATTTTCTCTTTGTAAGCCTCACATCTTGTCCTTCATCCCCTTGATTTTACTTCTGAGAGAGAGAGAGAGAGAGAGAGAGAGTTTGGACAATTAATTGACAGTATGTTGGCTGAGCTGCTTTATAACTGGTTGCCTTGTGGCAAAATTAATTGTTCCCTTATGTCTTTAAAACAAAAACCTAATACTTTTCATGTTGAAGATTTTTTTTTTCATATGCATGGTTTCCAAATTTGCCACCTGTGCTGTTTTGTATATCAAGACAAAAATAGCAAAAGAACCACTAATGAAAGCCAGACATGGAGGAATCCCAGTACCTACCCTTTCCTCCAGCTCTGTAGACCACAGGAATTCCTTGCACTACCTGGCCAAGTAACTAACATCAGTGAAATGTGATGTCTCTTTAATCATGGCACACCAGTCAAGAGCTAGACTCCAGCCAACTGGCTTGCTTTCCAAGAACATATTACTTGTCCAGGTAAACCTCATTCATGTTAATACTAAGGTTGATCTGGGCTGACTTGGTGCCATGAGAAAATATTTGCTTATGAGTAAACATGCGGTGCTCATTCATTTGGCCTCCAGAAATATGCTTCTGTCCAAGAAGTTTTCTTAGAGACAACCTTGTAACTAAGGTATGTTTATTAGGGCCTTTGTCAGGGGTGGTGTGTGCAGGGGAGAGTGCTTATAGCAGTCTGAAGATCATCCCAGATGTTGCTCAGGATATAGCACTTGAACATCCATCTGCTCTTAGAAAGTTCCTGGTTCTCCTTATTGCCAAAAGAAACCAAAGGTGCTTCACTGAAATGCCTGTGGAGGGGAATGCCTAGAACTGAAGGTAAGCCTTTCAAACAAATTAAAATTTTGAGTTAAATTGGTTAAAAAAACACATTCAAAACATAGTATAAGAAACAACACATCTTGCTTTAAAAGAAAAAGCCCTTTTGCTCCAGCCAGTTAAAAGCTAAAGACCTGTTTAACTAAAGCAATTAAATCTGATGCATAGAGAGCAAATGAAAGCCAGTATGGAGTATGGTTTGAGTGTTGGGCTATGACTGGAGAGACCAGGGTTCAAATCCTCACTCAGCCACGGAAACCCACTGGATGACTCTGCACAAGTCACACTTTCTCAGCCCCAGAGGAAGGCAAAGGCAAACCCCCTCTGCATAAATCTTGCCAAGGAAACTCCATGATAGGGTTGCCTTTGTTAGCTTTACCATAAGTCAGAAGATGCACAATAACACAGAGAGTAGACAAAGGCAATCAACTCCGCTATGGGAGGGAGTTCCATAGCCTAAGAGCAGCTATCAAGAAAGCTCTTTTCCATGTCCTCACCAGACAAACCTGTGAAGGTGGTGTGACGGAGAGAAAGCTCTCCTCTGGTGATTGTGAGACCATTTCCGCACTAGAGTGTTATAATGCGATGGCCCCTCCCGAAACTGCAAACCCCAGGATTCCATAGGATATTGAAAGTGGAATGATCGCACTATAACACTCTAATGTGGAAATGGCCTAAGAAACAGTGAAAAAACAGTCTGGCTAGTATGGGAAGATCCTGGTTTTCAGATAGTCTGGATCTGACCCATATAGGGCTTTTAGGTCATTGGCATCACTTTTTGAATCATGACTGGAAACAGGCAGCCAGTGGAGCTGTTTTAATAAGGGAATTATGTGTCCTTTATAACCAGTCCTGGCCAGCATTCTAACCACAACATTTCAGACTTCCTGAAGTTTCCAGACGGTTTCCAAAATCAGCCCCACATAGAGTACATTTGTTGTTATTAACTGCTATCAAACCAACTTCAACTTATGGTGACCCTATGAAGGAGGGACCGCCAAGTCATCCTATGATCAGCTGCCTTGCTCAGGTTTTGCAGACTCAGGGCAATGGTTTCCTTGACTGAGCCTATCCATCTATAATGTAACTTTCCTCTTTTCCTCCTGCCTTCTAATTTAGCAAGCATTATTTTCTTTTTTAGTGAGTTATGTCTTCTCACAATGTGTCCAAAATATGACAGTTTCGGCTTAGTCATCTTGGCTCCTAGGGAAAGTACAGGCTTGATTTACTCTAGAACCTTTTTATTAGTCTTTTTGACAGGTCGCAGTATCCACAGAACTCTTTTCTACTACCACATTTCAAATGAGATGATCCTCTTGTTAGCAGCGTTTTTTTTTTCACTCTCCATTTTCACAACCATACATAGAAATTGGAAATACAATGGCATGCACAATCCTGACTTTGGTATCCAACAATAAGTCCTTTCACCTGAGGATTTTATCTAGAGCCATTTCCATGTGGCATCGCAGTCCCAGATTAGGGACACGATGGCAGCGGTCCATGGGTCGTGCTTTTGCATAACGTCGTCATGGTCCGGCTGCCATCCTGCCCCTACCCAGCACGATCATGGGATATTCACTTAATGGAATAAATCCATTAAGTGCCTGCGATCACGCGATGCTCCTGTCATTCCTGGCCATGCAGAAGGAGAGGAAATGCAATGGAGACATTTCCTTCCCCAGCACAGCATGGAAAAGAGCCTGGCTGCGCTATGGAAGACAAGTGTGTGTCGCTCATGCTCCTTTCTGCAGAGATCCAACTGAGTATGGAGAGGAGCATTCTCATCACATTTGCTTCTCAGCAAAGATGCTGCCAGGATCACAACAGGGGGACAACAGGATCAGGTAAGGCGTGGAAATGGCCTAGTTCTTCCATAGTTGCCCTTCCAAGTCCTACTTTTCTTCTGATTTCTGATAAAGATAGAGATAGATACAAAAATCCAAACAGAGGGCTTGTTATTATTTTGCTATTATTATTACTGTTATTATTCCACTTTCAGCATCCTGTGGAATTCTGGGGTTGTGTAGTTTACTGAGACCAAAAAAACTCTCTGGCTGAGAATTCTAAAGGCCCCTCTCTAAACTGCAAACCCCAGGATTCCATAGGATCTAATCAACACATGGATCACCATGTCCAGGTCTAACACCCTGAGGAACCAGCACAGATGGTGCATTAGATTAATTACACAGACTCCTGGCCACTGCTAGAGTTATCAAGTTATCATTGAAACTCCCACGTGTGCTTTTTCTGTTGTCTTCCCACTAACTGTTGTAATAGGCCTGAGAGTAAACCTCACAACAGAAGCATTTACAGTCATAATAAAAGAAGCTTCTAGGACCCTCACAGAAAATCATCATCACATCTGTATCCCTGGGATGCAGCAGACACTCTTTGTTAGATTGTTTCATAGGTACCGTACAAGTGGCAGTAATTGCGAGTGAATGGCGGTGGAGGTATATTTTCTGGATGCTCACAGTCCTGCTGAAGCCAAACTATTTGGCAGTTATTCAGCAGAGACCTGCTCATTACAGACCGTGCTGAGTAGAAGTTTGACAGTAGCTGCTAAATGGGAAAAAAAAAAATCTCATCCAAGAAAACCATATCCCCCCCCCCGAAGGATTATTGTGCAGGCATTTCCTATATGACTAATGGCTGGGATAAAAAAGATTAGTTCTGGTAGCTGAAGAGTTTGTTTCTGTATAATTTTGGGGAAACAAACTGCAAGTATAATAGTAAGAATCACCATCATCATCATCATCATCATCATCATCAATCATTCTGATTAGAATCAGAGCTTTATTTGAAATAGTGAATGGGTTTATTCTATACACTTGGCCCTCCACATTTGTGAGTTTGACTTTCACAGATTTGATTCTTTGTGAGTTTCTCCAACCCCTGCTCCCTCACTTCAGGCACTTCTTTTCCAGGGAAACTCTCCCTTTTGGCAGCTCCACTCAGGCCATGCAGCCTTTTAAAAACTCACTTCTGGTCCTCCTACCCCTCTATCAGTAGCTGGCTGGCCAGCTAAGGATGCAGCCTGATTTCTCAGCACCACAAACCCTCTCCTGATACATCCACAACCAGGAAAGTAGATGGGTGAGAGAGTAAGAATAGGACAGCCATGCTGACTTCCCTTCCTCTCCCCTCTCCTTTCCCTTATCTGCTTTGGATTCTGAATATCTGCTTCTCCTACCATGCCTTGTCCTCGTACACACACACACACACACACATTTTGATATTTGATATTTTTCCACTCTTGGGAGGGTCCTGTGCTCCTAGCAAATGTGGAACGCCAGCTGTATTACAAATTTGGAAATATAAGGCTCAGCGGAGAGGACTGATACATTCACCATAAATATGTTTAAAGGTAACATATATTTAAAATACTGCAATCAGTTCCAAGCAGAAACATTTGACACAACTTTTATTTCTGTTAACACTACAAGAGACAACACACCTAGATGATTTTCTGAGCTGCAACACATACAGGATCTTGTCATAAAGCTTTCTCTCATTTGTGAGTGTGTGTGTTCACGTGTATATTATTACTGTTATTTGCTATCAAGTCAGGTTAAACATACAGTTCCCCATTAATGTCCAAGAGCCTCGGTTGTCAGCTGTCCTGTTTTGGTCTAGCAGATTCAGGATCGGCTTCCCTGATTGACTCACTCCAGCTGTAGTGCACTCTCGTTCTTTTCCTACTGCTTTCTTTTCTGATGAATCATATTGTGCATATGTGTAATTCCAGATATGCATGGTTTTACTTGTGGATATTTCCCCCTTCCATGTCATAAAGAGGAAAACAACTACACATGCAGGAGCTGTTTGCTCATCAGAACTTTTGTAATCTCATGGAAAGTAGGACTGGAGTGTCAACTTAAATATTTTTCCATATGTCCAATGCATCTGAAATTTTGACTTGCTTTATTGTTACATAGTTTTAGAATGATGTGTCAGTGACGACCACAGTAAAGGAAATATCAGGTTTTCATTTTGCGATTTCCCTATATTTATTTCAAATATTATCTCATGTGCCTATATATGTGTGTGTGTTTACTCATGTTAAACTATGAGTAAACTATTTTACAAATCTGATATCATTCAATACTCTGTTTAATCTTTCAATTTGCATAACACTTACTAGCGTATCAAGCTCAGAATGATCTCCATTTATATACAAAGGCAGATTTGCTTGAGAAAACTCAGTGCTTCATCCCAGACTTAACAAAAACATCCATTTACATGGAGAGATTAAAAAACATTAAGTCTACCATTGTTTTTTAGTCTGTCAGCCTCCCTAAAGTATTTCTCCTGTCTAGACACTGTCAGAGATCCCATACTGATGCAAGTAAAACAAACATAAGTAATAAATAAAATATATCCCAGCTAATATTTGTTGTTGTGTGCCTTCAAGTCATTTCCGATTCATGGTGACCCTAAGGTGACCCTATCTTTTTTTTCCTGAACAATTTGTACCAAGGGGGCTTTCCATTGCCTTCCTCTGATACTGAGAGAGTGTGACTTGCCCAGGGTTACACAGTGGGTTTCCATGGCCAAGTGGGGATTTACACCCTGGTCTGCTAGTGTCCTAGTCCAGTACTCAAACCACTTTACCACAGTGGCTCTCTGGTTAACGTTATAATTGTCTTAATCATGGATGAATATTTCTTACCTATCCCCCAAACCGGAGCTTGGAAAAGTTACTTTTTGGACTACAATTCCTCAAATTCCTAGCCATTGACCATTCTATCTGGGGAATTTTGGAAGCTGTAGTCCAAATAATTCATTAATTAATGTCTCACCTTTCTCCCAACATGGGACCCAAATAGTTTATGAGAAGGCTAAAATAAGATAATGGTTAAAAAATCCACTGATAAAAAGGTTAAAACACAGTTATGTTTCCAAGTTTTGCTAAAATCACATGCAATGCCATGAAGTATTCCATTTCATCCCTGCAGAACCCTGTAGTATGCATGTCCTGTTCACTCATATGTTCTTTCACCTGTCATACTGAAAGACACACTATTAGAACAGCCTTGAAGCCTGTGCAGCCTTCAAGTGTATCATCATTCGAGGGGAATAGAATCTACCTTTGCTGCAGATATGCATAACCTGTGAGAGACACTCCATTTTCAAATCATTTTTTTCATTAAGCTTGTTTCAAGAATGTTTTCGTGCCTATCTGAATTCCAGTTATTCTGAGCTCACCCCTCCAGCAATATACATTGCTTACTTCTGGTAAAGACCCTAGATGCTTCACTGAACATTTATTAATAATTCACTGTTACATTGCATTATAGGTTTTGTAGTCATAAAGATGTAGAAATAGTTACAGTGCAACCTTAGGCACTGAGGTTCAGAGATGAACCTCAATGAATTCAGTGGGGCTTACTCTCAAATTAAGCATGTAAGGTAGGGGTGAGAATTATACAGCCTTCTGTTGCTGTACTGCAACTCCCAGTAGCCCCAATCAGCACAGCCAATGGTGAGAAATGCAAGAAGCGTCAGTCCAACAATACCTGGAGGGCTACGTGATTCCCCCCCCCAATGTAAAGGACTGCAACCTAAGCCATCAGTTTCCTCATGTCTCTAGCTCATCACCAGTGAGAGTATCTCAGCCTTCCTCATTTGGGTGCTATGTGGATGTTTCAGAGTACAAATCCCATCACCCTGACCACCAGTCATGCCAGAGAGAGCAGGAGTTGCAGTCTAGAATACCCAGAGGTTTCCACTTTTGGGAAAACTGCACTATGGGTTTCATCATCTTAAAACTGAAAGGAAAAAAATTGAAAGAGCAAAGGTACTATGAGCCCTGGCCCCTTGCTTCTAGTGGATTTCATGCAAGTGATTAGCTATGATAATATATGCAAGTAGAATGAAGTGAAGTGCAGGGAGAACCCAGCTGACCTATCTCAGTCCCAGCACAGCTGACAATTCAAACAAAACATACCAAATAGCTCCCAACTCCTTACTTACTTCCAGGCAGTAAGCACAGGGTCATAAATAAAGTTGAACAGGCTTCCAAGGCAAGAGAATGTCCAAGGTAAGTCAGAGTATTCAGCATGGTATCTAGCAGGGTAGAAGGTGAAACAAGCTCTGACAACTCCTGAAGGGGAAGGGGGTCAGCTATATAGGTCTGAAGCCTAGCGCAGCTGTGGCTTGATTAATTGTTGTTGATTATAAATTCTGAGAAAGAGACACTGGCTTTCTCTTTGCTGTCTGCACTCTGCAAAGGTGGGTATAGGCAGTGATGTATTTAAGTCTTTTACTCCAAGTCTTGAGTCAAGTCTCAAGCCCTTGAAGATATTTTCAAGTCAAATCTCAAGTCTGGGAGCCAACTTTATATCCCAGCCTATATACAAGAATTTCTGGACAGAGTCAAATAAAATCAGTTTTAATAATTTTAGCAAAGTCAGCCCTCCACATTTGCAATTTTGCCATCTGCAGCTCCAGAAGTGGGAAATAGGATCCTTCTTACTCTTCATTACTGAAGCTTCAAAAGCTTTAGAAGGAAGGATCCTTCCTCCTCAAGCCCCCTGCACGTCTTGTCTTCTGCTCTTAGGAAACATTTTAGAAGGTTCCTCTGATAGGCAGCAGGGACAGGCTGCTGAGCAGACCTCAAGTCTGCTTCAAGCCCACTTCAAGCCCATTGCCTAACCCATTTGCTGTTCTTGTCTGAAAAATGCACCCACATTTAGGGCTTGAGACATATCGTCATGTGATCAGTAGCCAAAAAGAGATGGAAGCAAGCATTGTTCAAAGTCATAACATTTCTAAAATGTATTATGTTACAGAACCAAGGGCAGCAAGTCAATCACTAAATATATACAAGTGTCAAGTCATGTCAGTGCACGACTTATTTCCAAGTTGAGTCCAAGTTGAGTCACTGAAGTGACTCAAGTCTGACTTGAGTCTGAGTCAGCTGACTTGAGTGTACATCACTGGGTACAGGTAAGTTATCTTTTGTGTCTGAAGGGGCAGGACTCTCTGTTGGAGCTGGCACCACCCCTTGTTCTGTTTCTGGCACTGTAACCTCCTCCTGTACAGCAGGTTTCCTGTTTCAGCCTCTGGCATGCCCCCTGAGTCAGAGTCCATGTTCTGGAAGCAAGGCATGACACCGGCCAACAATATCACGAATATCATCCAAGTAATAAAATGGGGGGGGAGAGTTCAGGCTTGATTTCCTCCAGGACCCATTTATTTTTCTTTTAGCTGAGCATGATACCTATAGAACACTCTCCAGCACCACACTTCAAATTAGTTGTTTTTCTTCCTATCAGCTTTCTTCACTGTTTAGCTTTCACAATCTTACACAGAAACTGGAAATACAATGGCCTGGAGAGTCTTCAATGATATGTATTTACACTTTGCAATCCTGTCTCATTCCTTCATAGCTCCTTGAATGAAGCTGTCATCCTTTTAACTTTTATATAATTCCATGTATTGTTTCTATTGTCTTTTTGTTTCTACTTGGTCATGTAATGTTTTCGCCAGCTGATCATACACCATCCCCACTCTTGGTTTAAATTTCTTTTTGATTCTTCAGATCTTGTGGAAGAAGTCTGTTGTTCTCTTTTGTTCCCTGCTATTATAGTAATTCTCTTTGTACATGCACATATGTCAGTGAACAGTTGCATTCAGAGTTCTGACTCTGTTTCTGTCACTTTTTACTTTTGCTTCTTGTTTATTCTTAACCCATTTGAAGAGATTCCTCTGTTTCTTCTATCATCCATTGAGTTCTTTCTTTCTTTTTGGCTGCACATAGTGTCTTTTTGCATTCCGCCCTGACAATGCCCCTGGCTTCAATCCAGAGTTCTTTTGTCTCCCAGTCAATTAGGCTTAATAGATGCAATTTGTCTTTTGACATTTTCTTTAAATTCTACAGTGATGTTCTTCAGGTTGTATTTTGGCTTGAAGGTTGATTTAATGTTCTTCTGCTTTTTGTCTTGTTTTTGCAGAGAGAATGGACCTTCTCTGTCTTCTGTTTTCAGTTATGTAATGCATGTGATTTTGAGATTGGCCATCAGGTGATATCCATATACACAGTTGCCTCCTTGGTTGCTTGAAGCATGTGTTTGCAATGAACAAACTGTTGGACTCACCAAATTTAGTCAATTGCTCTCCTGCTTCTGTTTTTAATCCTTGGCCAAATTTTCCTACAATTTTTGATACAGCATTATATTGCTGTTGTGTGTATTGAAGTCATTTCTGACTTATGGCAACCCTAAGGCAAACCTATCACAGAGTTTTCTTGGGAAGATTTATTCAGAAGGGGTTTGCCTTTGCCTTCCTCTGAGGCTGAGAGAGTATGACTTGCCCAAGATCCCCACTGGGTTTCCATGCCTAAACCCTGCTCTCCCTGTGTCCAACACTCCAAGCACTATACATGCTGGCTCTTTACTTTGATTACAACTCCTGAAAAATAATAAAAAGATCACTGGAAACTGCAGAAAATAGATTTTTGAAATGTTGTATGTGACTGGACATGATGTGATCAGTGGGAAGGGGGTGGGGAGAACACAAAGGAGGAGAAGGAAGAAAAAAAACAGTATATTTCAAGAAAGAGACAAGATGAGATTTGGGAATAGGCAAGTGCAATCAAAGCAAAAAACAAAACAAAACTGGAAGCCCTTGAGACTTCCAGAGATATTCTTTTCCCTTCTGGAGGCACTCTGTGCTAAAGTTAATAATTATCTTATATAAACTGCCTGGCACTTGAACCAGCAACCAGTTTTACTGCCGATTGAACAACCTGTGTCTATTGGCAAACAGCACTGCCTCAAAGAGCTGCTTGCATCACCCTTTGCACATAAAATTACATGGCAGAATCATTAAGCTGATTACCTCCTGCTGTCTCTTTCACCTGTATTTATCACCTTGAGTAATAGGGTAAATATACAGCATACCCTCAAAAGTAACCTCCAAATCAACTAAGCTGTAATAAAGGGCAACGCAATGCCTTGTGTTCAAAGGTATGAAAGCCTGCAGACAGACAAAAACCAGGTGCTGAACTGTAGCCATCAGGACATTTATCACCATGGGTAAGGACATCTGTGTACCATAATCTGGTCCAAAGACTTATTGTGATTGCTCCAGAATGTCAGCAGGTACCGCATATGGTTGAATATTGATTGCCGTTGGAGAACTGTAACAAGGAAATCATTGACAAGTTTATCACAACCAAGTGTGAATTATTTAAAGGTGTGTGCTTCAATCCACAAAGAAAAAATACACACACCACGAGGCCAACGTTTGTGCATGGAGCACTCTTCTATACTGTAGTTCTTTGCATTGTGTACATACCACTGAACAGCTGATTAGGATTTGTGGCTGTTAAGAGCACCACTCACCAGGATGAGGCAGGGAAGCTAATAAAAGGCTTCCACGTGTACCAAACAGCTGATAGTTCTGTGTGTTAAAATGCGAGGGGGGGGAAACTGCCACCTGTTAGTGCCAAGTGTGAAAGGCACACCCAAGCCTTGCACTCAAGGCCTACCGAGTCTGACACCTCTTTGTGATCAGAACTGAACAGCCAGGGAGATCTCTGGATCAAGCCGGGGCCAGGGCAAACGGGTCTGCCTCAGTTCTCCCTTTCTGAGAACGCAGTCACTTCCTCACTCTTGGCCCCCCTTGGCCTTTTCCTTTCAGGACTCTCCCCCTTTACTGCCTTCCCTAAATCTGCCCTTCTCCCAGATGTAAGGATCAGCAGTGATTTATATTTTTCCAGACTGTGGTACTGTTGGCACTAAGGTCAAGACGATATTATTGGTAGCATGTATATTCCAGGATACAGAATGAGACTCTGTGACACTGTTTTAAGGAACACAGAACTTCAAACATTTATTGTAACACTGTTGCTTTCAATGTATAGAAATGTTTCGAAATACATGCTATTTGTAAGTTGTTCACTGCCTCGATCCATAGGGAGAGGCGGGATACAATAAAATAATAATAATAATAATAATAATAATAATAATAATAATAATAATAATAATGATGATGATGATGATGTGTTTTGTATCTAAATGTTTATAAACAGTACACCATTCTTCTCTCTCTCTTTTTCTTTCAATTCATTCACTATTTTTCATACACCCAAATTCTCAGTTCTCTTCTCCACAGAGCTATTCAAATTTCCAACCTCCCTCAAACACACCACAATTCACACTCTCCTTCAAACACACACAAGACAGCTAAAAATCTGTTATTTTCCTCTTTCCATCAGCCCCTCCCCTGGGCTATCCAAGTGTTACTGCAGGTTAGGCCTTGGAGATGGCATAAAGATGTCATTTTGATATCAATAATTTGGCTATCTTCCAGCACCCCTCTCCACATGTTTGAGGCCTCCGGACGAGCACAGAACTAGGCTTGGCCATCAACTGCTGCAATATCCCAAAACAATACAGGCAGGCCAGAAATAGCCAGATCATCACTTTAGGAGACCTCTCTGCAAACACCTTTATTATGTATGCACGCTGTTTACAAAGGACTCCCTGCCCTGAGCAGGCAACTTGGCAAGCTGAATACTCAACTGCCAAGCACTTTGCGTTTGCATACTGTCTACCTCTTTGTCAATTCGGATTTAACTCAATCATGTTAAATTTTGACCTTTCCAGAGCTTTGTCTCACACCCGAAACTCATTGTTTTCCCTCAAGTACAGAATAGCCTGCAGTTACATTTCTCCCTATAAAAATCCTTGATTCCGAGACTTTCCTCGGATCGCTCTGGACTTCCATCCAGCCTTGCTGCCGCTTTGTTTGGTGAGCTGTCCCCTCAGTCCCACATACTGAGACTCCATACCAACGAACTCAATCTTCAGACTATCCAGGCTTCAGGACAGGTTTCGTATCACCTAAATCAACTATCCCTCTGAAAAATCCCTCTATACCACTCCAACCTTTATTTTCCTCAGTTACTTGTGTGATTGTGTGTTGCATATACTGTGTGTCTGTATTTAATAAAATCTCAATTATTCTTATAACTTGGCTTGCTTCTTGCCTTGGCCTGACCCCGTAGACATTGGGTAGAAGATTCTGCTGCATTGCCCTGCCTCTCGCATTGCTAACTTGTGCTCTTGCCTAATTTCCCCAACTTAGTTAATTGAGAGCGCAAATAGGTGTCCCTCTCGGGACCCCCAGTAAACAGGGTAACACAAGGTTCCATTTTACCAGCCAATCAGTTTAAACACTCTCAGTTGCCAAGGAGGCTCTGTTGTCAAGACCTCCTCCCATCAGGTTCGTCACAGGTTCGTATGCATGATACTGAAGAGTATCATGCATACGAAGAGAATGGAAGCAAGATTCTCAAGCTTGGGTTTCACATTACTAGCCCTATGATTTAGTAATATAGGAAACACATTTTGTAAAATCAAGCAGACTTATTCCTTAACAGAATGGTCCTGTTTCTAAAGTATGTAGTTCTTCACAACTGGCAAAAGCCTTTGTTTATCATCATTTGATTTGAGGATTCTGCACAGAGGAGTATTAACCTGAATACTCTTACCTGTTATCCATGTTATCCATGTTTCTAAATAGCTGATAGATTTGGTTGGCTCTTCCAACTATCTTTTATGTTTTAGTGAGATCTATAATCTGCACTGTCTGAAGCATAAAAAACACATTTTGGAATGGAAAATCTATCACCACCACCATTCAAAAAAGTTCTTGGAGGGCTTTTTAAAAATGGGATTAAAAATGCTTAATGAAAATGAACAGTAAGTGGCAGAAATAACAAAACCATTTAAAGGAGTAGAAGGGTATTGTAGTTTTGGGGGGACCTCTGAAGTGATGGAGCAAGAAGGAGAAGCAACACCTCTTGCCCTTAGTTCCATTCCTGGGAGTATTTGTTAATAGGAAAATTTAACGGATTTATTAAATCTGCAGTTGCTTTATTGCTGCAAATAACACAGCATTATTGCACAAATGGGAAAATTAGCAGGAAAGGATTAGCATATTAAGGCCAAAATAGTATTGGAGACTTACACTTGCATAAACATCCATTATGCAAGGCCTTGGACTTTTAACTAGCCTGCTTGAGGACATCTCTGAGTCATGCCAGTATTAACTCCACAGGATGACACAGTGTCCAAACTGGTAGAGTAAGGGGAGAGTTATGCCTATGCATCTCTCCAGGAGAGACCCAGAAAAAAATTAGGAAAATTAGGAATAAAATGGATTTTTTTACTGTTTTCTTTTTCCAAGAAGTTTTCCCCCCCCCAGAAAAACTAGGGAAAATAAATTATGGAATATTTTCTTTTTGAATGATAAATAAAATGACAAGATGACCATGTTTCTGCATCACTTACTTAGCTATACAGCCACCTGAGTTATATACCTTAGTAGTATCTTCCAGCCTGACTCCCCGTAATCCACATTTACCAAGCAGCAGCCACTGCAAGCAACAGGGTTCTGTTCCCCTGCTGATCAGGAAACAGCTGACTGATGTTTCCACCCCCCTCCCACAAGTGATCTCTGGTGTGACAAGCAGAAGCAGGGTCCTTCTCCCAATTTCCCTTTGCATCAGAGATTGCCCACTGGAGTGGGAGAGGAAATGCTGGTCCATAAGCCCCTCCTCCAGCTCCTTTTCCTGTTCTGAACCTTACCTGACGTGTTGAACAGAAAGAGTATTTGGCTGGCTGTCAGGCGTGTGCTATGACCTTACCAGCATTGGTAAGGCTAATTCATATTACAATGAAGTCAAACTCTTAATAGTGGGGGAGGCATGACACTGACTTACAACTGCATCCTGACACCAAATGTCTGTGTTTCTTCAGCCCTCCTTCACCATCCTCCTAGTGTTGATGCTGCCAAAACACTTCAGCTAGACGGAAGAAGAGGAGGAAAGGAAGGATGAGTGGCCATAAAAAGACTTTATTTTAAAAAAGATCTGTTTCATTTAATTTTCTCTCCATCCTGAATATGGAGAAATTTGGAAAATTCAAATTTCTTATTCAGAATAAACTGAATTAAGTTCCTCCTCACCCACCCCTAGTAAATGTTATATTTCCCAGATGTAAAAAGGAAGGAGTTGTTTATGTCTCTGCAAAATGTAGGGGGAGAAATGATGTGGGTGATCTAACCTTTATGATAACTGTTAACCATCCACATGGAGCTTGTTTTTTTGAATCAGTGCAGAACCTGATATCTGGGTTTTGATCCTTCTCAACACGCTCCATGTATGATGTAATCCTCCATCAGTGTATTGCCTGTTGTGTCTTGTGACTTAATTAAAGGGAGTGTCAGACAGTTCACAAGAGACATTCGTGAGATGTCAAATGCAACAAAGAGAGAAAATAATTTTGGGTTATAAAAAAATAAAGAGTCTATGTAAATTATCCAAGCCTGCTTTTTCTCTCAACTACAGCTCTGATTGTTTGAAATGATTTTTGTCTGGTACTTTAAATTGAAATGTGATTCTCTTGTTCATTCCTTGGCATCATTCCCTGAAATATTCTGTTAAATATTTTCAATTATGTGCCAGTCCCAATAGGATCCTGCTAAGAGGTTTCAAAAGGTACCTTGTACCAGGCATTATTGTGTGTCATTTGAATGCTGGCAACACTGCAATAAATAAAGATAAATTAAGCAATTTTAAAAAGTGTTACAGCTTAGAATCAGTAGGCTGATGGTAGCTGACCAGATATACCCAGGAGAAATATTCTCCTTGAACCTGTGTTTGAGAATATGGCATTTAGGCAAGTTTTTTAAAAAAAGTATATCTTATTTCTATTGGGATATATGTATGTGTGTGTGTGTGTGTGTGTGTATGTATCTGATTTAGATTACAATATCAGTTATACAGCCATGGTTATACATGCATGTTTTAAACATTTGGGCTTCTATCCAATTGCTAGTCCCAGTCACAGTACACTCATTAAATCAACTGCTGAAGGGTAGGTCAACATCTGGGTAGATACTGTTGATTTGATGAGTTTACTTTAATTCAAACTACTGATGGGGTTTAGGCCACAAAGTTTTTTTTTATACACATACAGTGATGCCAGTTCTTTTTACAGAGGGTGCTGTAGATTATATTTCAGAGGAAGGAACTGGAAAAACCACCTCTGGGTATTCCTTACCTATGAAAACCCTATGAAATTTATGGGGTCACCATATATCAATAGGTAACTTGAAAGCACATATATAGAATCATAGAATCATAGAAGTGTAGAGTTGGAAGAGACCACAGGGGCCTTCTAGTCCAACCCCCTGCCATGCATGAACACCCTCAAAGCACTCCCAACAGATGACCATCAAGCCTCTGCTTAAAAACCTCCAAGGAAGGAGACTCCACTACACTCCGGGGCAGCATATTCCACTGCTGGACAGCCCTGACTGTCAGGAAGTTCTTCCTGAGGTTCAGGTGGAATCTCCTTTCCTGCAGCTTGAATCCATTGCTCCTTGTCCTGGTCTCTGGAGCAGCAGAAAACAAGCCCTCTCCTTCTTCTACGTGGTATCCCTTCAAATATTTAAACAAGGCTATCATGTCCCCTCTTAACCTTCTCTTCTGCAAACTAAACATCCCCAGCTCTCTAAGTCTATCCCCATAGGGCATGGTTTCCAGGCCTCTCACCATTTTGGTTGCCCTCTTCTGGACTTGCTCCAGCTTGTCAATATCCTTCTTGAATTGGGGTGCCCAGAACTGGACACAGTATTCAAGATGGGGTCTAACCAAAGCAGAATAGAGTGGTACCAGTACCTCCCTCGATCTAGACACCATACTCCTATTGATGCAGCCAAGAATTGCATTGGCTTTCTTGGCTGCCGCATCACACTGCTGACTCATATTCAGCTTGTGGTCTATGAAGACTCCTAGATCCCTTTCACACATACTGCTATCCAGCCACGTGTCCCCCATCCTATATTTCTGTATTCCATTATTTCTACCTAAGTGTAGGACCTTACACTTCTCTCTGTTGAATTTCATTTTGTTCGCCTTGGCCCAGCTCTCCAATCTATCTGGGTCATTTTGAATTTTGATCCTGTCCTCTGGCGTATGTACATACACCGGGAGTCCTGCAGCTAAGGTCTCAAGCTACTATCCCGTGGAATCTATTCCAAAATACACTATTGTGTCAAGATGGCTATGGGCCTGATCTCAAACAACATTTGAGTCTCTCTCATTCTCTCTCTTTTCTCTCTCTCTCTGTGTGTGTGTGTGTGTGTGTATAATGGAGAAACTGGTGTAATGGTCTGGGTGAATCCCTTCTAGAAAGGCATATTTCCAGCATTTTAGTTCAAATACACACAAAGTAGATTGATCAGCTATGAGTAAATTCACCAACATTTCACACATGGACATCAGAGTATGGTCAAGATGGCAAACGTTAAGGAGGAAAAACACACAAACTAGGAGAGGCTGCAGCAGTTTGCTTTTGCCTGAGTCTACTAGGAAGCGCAAGATTCTGACCCTTCTCTCTTCTTTCCCTTGCTGAGTTGATTTGCATTTTGAATACATTTCACAGCAATTGTAGTGAGCGGAGGATCAAGGAGGCAGATGGGAGGAAGAGAGAGAAACCAGGACATTTCAAAAGCAGTTGAAAAAGTGGAACGATTGTCCCACCCAGGACTGTCGCTGCCAAATGAGGACAGTTGGAGGGTATGTATGTGTAGAAAAAGGAGGTCTTTCATGTGTGGATGCTGAATTTCTAGAAGTAATCACACAAAGTATATATAAAACGAGCCTGTTTTTACATCTTTTGGTACAAATTGAAAAGGGTAAGTGTCAGGGAAGACTGAAGTCAACAGTAGAACAGGGCTTCTCTGTCACTGTTCCCAGTCTCTGGCAGTCCCAGCTCTGGAAGATCCATCTTCCTCCCACTGGGTCAGAGAGAATTCTTCTGTTTCTCCATCAAATGGCAAGTTTTTGATCTGCCGGGCTGCAAACTGCCTGTGTTGCTCCGTTGGTTTACAATTTTATAGTTTTGAATTTTGGCTGGCTGATGTTTTTTTCTAAGCTTTTTCTTTCTCTAAAGCGCTAATGTTTTTATTGTAATATTTGCTGTTTTGGGATTGAATTATTAGTTGTCCAACAAGTAGAGGCCCTTTTCGCATGGCACTTTCCATGCGAAAGAGGGCCTGGAGCATTGCGCAGTTGTGAGGAGCAATCTGCACAACGCACTCACAATTGCATGATGCTCCAGGGGCCGGCAGGCGCTGATCGCGCACCTTTTCATTTTCGGCTAGAAGCCGAAAATGGTGCGCAATTGTGCATTGCTCCTGGGCCCTGTGCACTTACTTACGTAGCGTGCAGAGCCTCCGGAGCTGCGCCAGGCACACTTCCTGCCCCAGCGCAGTCTGGGAAGGTTGCAGGCTGCACCGTGGAAGGAAGAGGCGGGGCTCTCGTGTGAGCAGGCAGCTCGTGCGGAGCTGAAGGACCCTGGACGCGAGAGCCTCTCGCCAGAGGCTGCTTGCATGATCCCCGCACCCCAGTGCCGGAAGGTAAGGTGCAGAAAGGGCCAAAGAGTACGAAATGCACAGGGATAAGTGAATGCTGCATCTTACAGTTTACTACATAGAAACCTGTCCTCATGTAGGAAAGGAGACAACAGATACAGGCCATTTCTGCACTATACTCTTATAGTGCAATTATTCCACTTTCAACATCCTATGGAATCCTGGAGTTTGCAGTCTAGGGAGGGGCCGGCCAGCCCCTCCCTTAACTGCAAACCCCAGGATTCTATAGGGCGTTGAAAGCGGAATAATTGTGCTATAAGAGTGTAATCTGGAAGTGCTGACAGTGTAACACATGGTTTGAAACCTGCATATCAATTTCTTTATCTGAAGTTGGATTTCTCTTATCATCAACACTCACATTTAGTAGCGGGTTTGATGTTTGTGTCATTTGCTTGTTACATTTATATCCCATCTTCCCTCCAAGGGATTCATTGTAGTTTAACATTTGTGGTAGATCCATTCCTTCTTCACAGGCAGGTTTGGGCTAAGACAGATAGTCCACCCTATGATTCATATTAAATGGACAAGGCAAGGATAAAGGGACAGTACATGGCCCTTCTCCCCATTTTTATTCCCACAACTTTATGTGGTGGATTCCACAGAGACAATAAGAACTGGTCCAACATATGTTGTATTGAAAGACAGTGGGCCCTTCCATACAGTACTATGATTACACATTAGCTGCTATGAAATCCTAGGGTTTGTAGCTTGGTTAGACACTAGAACTCTCCAGCTGGGAAGTCTAATTAACTCTCTCTAAACTCCAGATCCCAAGATTCCACAGGATGGAATCATAGTGATATAATTCTGTAGTGTGAAAGGGCCAAGTATCAGATACAGTCTGCTCCATATTTGGGTAGCGACTTGAGTCTGGGGCCATTTTTGCCCCATACTGTTATAGTGCTACTATTCCACTTTCAACATCCAATGGAATGTCAGTGTTTGGAGTTTAGGGAGGGGCATTTAGAATTCTCAACCAGAGAGCTCTTTGGCTTCATAGAATCATAGAGTTGGAAGAGACCACGGGGACCATCCAGTCCAACCTCCTGCTCAATAAACTACAAACCCCAGAATTCCACAGGATGTTAAAAGTGGAATAACAGCACTATAACAGTATAGGGTGGAAATGCCCTGGGTCTCCCTAGGACAGTATTGCAGCCACTACATCATGCTGGCTTACTAAACCGACAATATAGTCTTTTCTCCTTGAGTTAACTATCATTGTGAATTACTCATTCTTTAGTCTGATATCATTTCCTTCTGAGATTGTAGCATCCTGTCGATAAAATCTATGTGCTTATCCCCCCCACACTAGATCTTCATTATGATGTAACAAGTTCCTATTTTTCTGTGTATTGAAGTCAGAAGCATGAGAAATATTGCTTTTGTAATTTATAAAGACAGAAGGCCTTTAAATTATTTCTCTACTGCACTACTTCCTAGTGTTATTGATTTAATTGATTGATTTTATGCTGTAGTTGTTTTTGAATGGTGGGGCTAATATTTTGATCATAAGCTGTCCAGAAAACTCTGCCTAGGGAACACCATATAACTGATACAAAGATTAAGTAAATACCTGTGCATATTATTAAGATATGACTGCAGTCTATTTCTCTGCCTAATTTTAATGAAAAAAGAACAACCATGCAGCTTATTTTTAAGTACTGACTGCAGATTACCCACTCGGGTCAAATGAGAATGTGTCAGAACGTAAAACAAAACAAACAAACAAATAACTCCAGCCCCAGAAGACCTCTGTTATGTTTGACTAAAGGTCTATGTCAAGGTTGGGCAGCTTTCCAAGAACTGTACATCAACATACATTGGCTTTGTTTATTTGTATATCCAGATAGTTGACTCACGTCCAACCACTTTGTGGTACATAAAATGTATACTTTATTCTAGAACCAATAACAGCAATTAAAAAGGGAAATTTGTAGTGATATGAGTGGTAAGATCAGTGGAAGGATGTGGTTAAAAAAAGAGTTGAGAAGACAAGGTCCTTCAGAGAGGAAAAAATAAAGTGAGGGGAAGATATCCAGAAATCGGAAATCTGCTAGGGAAAACCTATGAAATGCAATACAAGGAGTTGGGCCTAATCAGCTGCTAACAGATCTGTATGTAGAGAAAAACCGAACTTATTTATAATTGCAATTTATGGCAACCAAACATAGAACAGAAATGCCCTATTGGGGCGAAATACTTCCCTCTGCCAGAACTGAAAGGGGTCTACCTCTACTCAGTTCCACCCATTCAAATGTTTCTCTTCACATTACTTGGGGCCATGGGGCACAATTTTTCCATCCTTCCTTTCACCATACCTTAGGCTGAGGGGGTAACTCTTCATACCCTTTAGCATTTTACAGATACAGTTGGGATAGGTGTGGCCAAGCAACATCAGAATGTGGTCAAGACAGCAAAAGAAGAATGCATGAGAGGCTGCAGCAGTTTACTTTCACCTGAGGCTACTGGGAAGGGCAAGATTCCCCACTCTCTTCTCCCTACTGTTGAGTTCATTAAGTACAAACAACTTTTGCACTTTGAACTCCATTTGCAGCGACTGAAGTAAGCTAAGGAGAAAAGAAGAAATATGAGTGGAAGAGAGAAAAGCCGGGACATTTTCAAAACAGCTGAAAAACACTGAAAGAAGATGAATCAGGAGTGGCCCTGCCAAATCAGGACAGTTAGAGGGTGTGCCTTTTTTCAAAACCAGAAGTGATATGAAATCACATATGGCCTATACTCTACTGTGCCCACTCTGGACTTTCTAGTCAAGCATTCTGTTCCCCCAGTGGCCAACCAGATGCTTATGAGAGGCTTAAAAGCAGGACCTGAGTGTTAAAAAATATGACGGGAAAAGAATTTTTAACATAAAAAATTGTAAAGATATTTAAAATATCAATTGTAATAGATTATAATGTATTTTATATTATCTGTTAGAAATTTGGTGACAATGACACTGAAGTTTAAAGTTAGAAGAATAAATATAGTTGTTAAAACAATAATTCCAGGCTAAAAGCTGAAAGATGGAAGATAGAAGATGGGGGAGAATTTAAAGGGGAGGGGAGGAAACTTTTTATACATGGCAATATGAGAATAATTTTAACAAGGTTGTACATTAGAATATATGTTGATATGCATTTTGTATTTCTTTTTTAATCGTTAATAAAAATATATATTTTTAAAAAAGCAGGACTTGAGTGTAATTGCACCTTCCCACTTGTGCCTCTCAAGAACTAGTATTCAGAGACATATTGTTATTATTATTATTATTATTATTTATTTGTATCCCGCCTCTCCATGTGGATCAAGGCGGCAAACAACATAACAAATAGCATGTATTTCGAAACATGCCCCCAACAAGCTGGGTACTCATTTTACCAACCTGCGAAAGGATGGAAGGCTGAGTCAACCTTGGAGCCGGGCAGGATCGAACTCACAACCTTGTGGCTTGCATTGCTGGCATTTAACCACTGTGCCACCAGGGCACTGAATTTTATCTGTAACTATTAGGGATTTAAATTAATCTTGATGGGCTTGTCTCAGTCCACACTTCCTGGAATATCCAAGGGCCACATGAAATGTATCCTCTGGAATCCTTATATTGATGGATGCCTGCGTATGTCCCCTGTAAATCAGGTGTGCTTGACAATTTTCATAGAAAACTGTGCACAGTTGACATGTGCAAAAATGCTGCTTTAAATACTTTATGTGATAGAGGAACTTATTTAAGTAACACATATAACACATGCATGCATTCGTGGGGATAAATAAACAAAGAATGGAGCAGATCTGATTCTGTTAAAAAAACAAAAAACAGCTTGACAGAACTGTGCATGAACTGGACATGAAAATAAGAAGGAGAAAAATTGTGTGGACTTAAAGATCTGCACATCTTTAATAATCATCATGGCTTGTCCACCACTAATAAGCACATCTTCCAGAGTTAATTACAGCCCACTTCTAGCAGAAATGTTGTATCAGAACAAGGTTGGAGTCGTTCATATTGAACTTCAGAGTTCACTATTGTGATAGTCCTTACCACTGTCAGATTCCATGGCAAACCATCTAGATGATGAAGTAAACAGAATCTTTACCATCATCTAATTCACTTGACTTGTTGCTTGTTGTGTTTTAATAAAGATTTATAATACTTTTACTGCCCAAGGCCTCACAAAAGTAAAGAGTGAAAGCAAGAAACAAAAGCGACTAATATAAATGTAAGGTTCCATTAAGATAATTAGCATAAATTGTGAGGATTTTTATAAATTGGTTATCTTTTTTAATTATTCCTAATACATCTGTAATATTAATGCATGGAAAAAGATAACTTCACTGGAAAAAAAAAAAGAAAGAGAGAGAGAGAGAGAGAGAGAGAGAAAGCTCTCAGTGTGTTATCATTGCTGGATATATCAAGAAAAAACTTATGTCCCTGTCAGGATCAAGCAATCACACAATCTTAAATCCTGAACTTCCTCACTCTAGTGTTTATTATTTAGAAACACAAAATTAATCAAACATTTCTGGTATAGAAAATAAGACTTGGCAATTTTTAATTCTGGCAAATCAAACAGCCACAGTAAAATATTCTTTCCTTTTTTTTCTTTTTCAATTTTCAAAAAACAAACACATTCCTTCTTTGTTACTAGAGTGAGAGTAGATGCTGCAGTAAGTGCTCCATCTGTGCTTAACAACTTTTTTTTGTAAATGACAATCTTTTCATATTTCATGCATTTTAATGCTCCCTAAAGACAATAGCTTTCTTTTAAAATTATTGTCAGAGGGGTTTTATTTTTTCCCCTCTGTGCTTCTTCAGAAACAACTTCACAGCAGCCTAATATCTAGACTTACCTTTTGGAGAACAAATCTATTTAAATATTAAACTAAAGAGAAATATACAGTTATTAACATGAGGATGAGAGCTCCTTGAAAGCACAGAGGTATCGGAGAAGAACTCTAACTCAATTACTCAGTTCAGCTTTTATTAAAGAGGGATGGGGGAGGATTTATTCTGGAATAATGTTAAACCTATATAGAGTAGGCACACTGAAATGGATGAGAATTGTTAGTTACTACTAATGCAATCCTCTTGCTGTGACTAACAGTAGGATTGAGACCATCATTTTATTTATTTAGAGCTTCTACTTCTAGCTTGCTCTTCAAAATAATTTCCCCCAAACAGCAGGGAGTCTTTACGCTTACTGAAAGGTGCCAGCATCCAAGTAGCACAGCTGCCTTTAAAGATCGTTTGGAAACTTTAGAATCTGCCATCGGGTGGTTAGGCAGTGAAGTAGAAAAGAAAGGGGCTGTTAAGTAAGTGGTGGGCCCACACCTCTGAAATCAGCTTCCCTTGGGAATTGTCAAATTGCTTCTCTGCAGATATCCAGAAAAACTCTAAAGAACACCTTTTTTGTTGTTGTTGGTTTTCCCAAAGCTCACAGGGTTTATTAATTTCTGGTTTTTAGCCAATGTTTAGTAAAGGTCCTTATCCACTATACAGTTGCAGCTCTAAGATTCTACTCTAACTTACTCTAACTTAGATTAACCCTATGGTTAATGGAATTCTGGGATTTGTAGTTTAATGAGGCAATGGATTGCTCTAGCAGAGAATTTTAAATATTTCACAAAATTACAAATTCTATAATTGCACAGAGTTAAAAATGGAATCAACGTGCTCTACTTTTGTAGAGCGAAAGGGCCCTGAATATTGTTGTATCACGTATTTATTATATTGTGATTTTATGTCTTGATTTTTTGTACCCTACTTTGAGAGGGTTTCACTATTAACAAGGGTAAAAAACTAATTAAAGTATTGCATCCTTATAAGTGCGTATGAGTGAACTTTTGTAAACAGAAACATATGTTTATACTGCATTGTCTGATCAGTTATCAGTGCTGTGAGCAATCCTTCCCGAGGTCAAGTATG